>LR752209.1:64359-75630 GCA_902729485.2 Mus minutoides | reverse complement strand
AAAAAAAAAAAAAAAAAAAAAAAAAAAAAAAAAAAAAAAAAAAAAAAAAAAAAAAAAAAAAAAAAAAAAAAAAAAAAAAAAAAAAAAAAAAAAAAAGAAAAAAAAAAAAAAAAAAAAAAAAAAAAAAAAAAAAAAAAAAAAAAAAAAAAAAAAAAAAAAAAAAAAAAAAAAAAAAAAAAAAAAAAAAAAAAAAAAAAAAGTTCAACATCATTACACCCTGGGATTCCATATTATACCAATCAGAATAGCTAAGATCAAAAACTCAGGTGACAGCAGATGCTGGTGAGGATGTGGAAAAAGAGGAACACTCCTCCATTGCTGGTGGGATTGCAAGCTGGTAAAACTACTTGAGAAATCAGTTTGGCAGTTTATCAGAATATTGGACATAGTGCTATCTGAGGACCCAGCTATACCACCCCTAGGCATACTGTAGCCTTCAGAATTCAGACCTGCCCCCATTGAGGTGGGGCTCCCAGGCCACCTCCAGCTAGGCCAGCTCCTTTTGTTATGCAACTGCCTCCACAGCCTGCCTCATATGCTGTTGCTGCCCTGCCCAGAACTGCCTGGACATTCCAGGAAGAAAGCCTCTTGCACAGCAGCTCCAGGAAGCTGATGTGCTCTCCAAGATGGAGCCAGGGGCCCGGGAATAGGATGGCGGGGTCAACCCTTTTCCACTTTCTTTTAACCTAGATAGATTTTTTAGTAAAGAAGCAGACATGTTTTGACCAGAGAACTGACTCAGTGTTTTATTTTTTCTCTCCCAGCTAATTCTAAGGATCACCAGTCTGCCTTCTGGGGAACCCAGGTTATGTGGGGGACCGTGGGTCAGACCCCAACAGCATACAGACAGAAGATGCCCCAACATGCAGTAATGACACATGTTCCACTATGTACATATTTATATGAACATAGCCTTATTTATAATAGTCAGAAGCTGGAAAGAACCCAGGTATCCTTCAACAGAGGAATGGATACACATGTGGTACATTTACACAATGGAGTACTACTCAGCTATTAAAAACAATGAATTTATGAATTTCTTAGGCAATTGGATGGATCTGGGGGATATCATGCTGAGTGAAGTCACAAAAGAACACAGATGATATGCACTCATTGATAAGTGGATATTAGTGCAGAAGCTAAGAGTACACAAGATACAATTTACAAACCACAGGAAACTCAAGAAGGAAGAACAAAGTGAAGATACTTCGATCCTTCTTAGAAGGGAAAACCAAGTCACCAACCCAGACACTATTGCATATGCCTGCAAGATTTTGTTGAAAAGACCCTGATATAGCTATTTTGAGTGAGGCTATGCCAGTGCCTGGCAAATAGAGAAGTGGATGCTCACAGTCATCTATATGATGGAACACAGGGCCCCCAATGGAGGAGCTAGAGAAAGTACCCAAGGAGCTAAAGGGGTCTGCAACCCTATAGGTAAAACAACAATATGAACTAAGCAGAACGCCTAGAGCTTGTGTCTCTAGCTGCATATGTAGCAGAAGATAGTCTAGTCAGCCATCTTTGGGAAGAGAGGCCCCTTGGTATTGCAAACTTTATATGCCCCAATACAGGGGAACGGCAGTGCCAAGAAGTTGGAGTGGGTGGGCAGGGGAACAGGGCAGGGGGAAGGTATAGGGAACTTTTGGGATAGCATTTGAAATGTAAATTTAAAAAAAAATATCTAATTAAAAATGTGGAAAAAAAAAAAAAGAAGGGGAAACAAAACACCCATGGAAGGAGTTACAGAGAAAAAGTATTGAGCAGAGAGTGAAGGAAAGGACATCCAGAGACTGTGCTACCTGGGGATCCATCCCATATACAATCTCCAAACCCAGACACTATTGTGGATTCCAATAAATGCTTGCTAACAGGAGCCTGATATAGCTGTCTCTTGAGAGGCTCTGCCAGTGACTGACAAATACTGAAGTGGGTGCTCACAACCATCCATGGGACTGAGCACAGGGTTCCCAATGAAGGAGATAGAGAAAGGACCCAAGGAGTTGAGGGGGTTGCAGCCACATAGGAGGAACAACAATATGAACTAACCAGCACCCCAGAGCTTCCAGGAATAAACTACCAACTAAAAAGTACATATAGTGGGACTCATGGCTCCAGATGCATATATAGCAGAGGATTACCTAGTTGGACATCAGTGGGGGAAGAGGTACTTGTTCCTGTGAAGGCTCTATGTACAAGTGTATGGGAATGTCAGGGCCAGGAAGAGGGAGTGGGTGGGTTGGTGAGAAAGGAGAGGGGGAGGACATAGGGGAGAGAGTTTATTGGAGGAGAAGGAAGGGGATAATGTTTGAAATGTTAATCATAAGAAAAATGCAAATCAAAACAACCTTGGGATTCTACCTCACTCCAGTCAAAATTGCTAAGATCAAAAACTCAGATGACAGCAGATGCTGGTGAGAATGTGGAGAAAGAGGAACACTCCTCCATTGCTGGTGGGATTGCAAGCTGGTAAAACCACTCTGGAAATCAGTCTGGAGGTTCCTCAGAAAATTGGACATAGTACTACCGAAGATCCAGCAATTCCTCTACTGGGCATATACCCAGAACATGTTCCAACTGGTAATAAGAACACATGCTCTGCTATGTTCATAGCAGCCTTATTTATAATAGCCAGAAGCTGGAAAGAACCCAGATGTCCCTCAACAGAGGAATGGATAAAGAAAATGTGGTACATTTACACAAGGGAGTGCTATTCAGCTATCAAAAACAATGAATTTATGAAATTCTTGAGCAAATGGATGTATGGAGGATATCATCCTTAGTGAGGTAACCCAATCACAAAAGAAGTCACTTGATATGCACTCACTGATAAGTGGATATTAGCCCAGAAACTTAGAATACCCAAGATACAATTTGCAAAACACAAGAAAATAAAAAAGAACGAAGACCAAAGTGTCGATACTTCATTCCCTCTTAGAGTAGAGAACAAAACACCCCTGAAAGGAGTTACAGAGACAAAGATTGAAGCTGAGATCAAAGGATGGACCATCCAGAGACTACCCCACCTGGGGTTCATCCCATAATCAGCCACCAAACCCAGACACTATTGCATATGCCAGCAAGATTTTGCTGAAAGGACCCTGATATAACTATCTTGAGTGAGGTTATGCCAGTGCCTGGCAAGTACAGAAGGGGATGCTCATAGTCATCTATAGGATGGAACACAGGGCTCCCTACTTGAGAAAGTATCAAAATTAATAAATTCAGGAAGAAATAGAGAGACAAAACAATTAATATTGAGAAAATTCAAAGAATCATTGTGTCTTACTTCAAATATCTGTATGCCACAAATTGGAAAATTTAAATAAAATGGAAGACTTTTCTTAATAGATATCACTTACCAAAATTAAATCAAGATTAGATAAACAACTTAAGTAGTCCTATAATCTGAAGGAAATAAAAAACAGTCATTACAATCACATAACCAAAAAAGTTTAGGGCCAGATGGTTTTTAACACAGAAATCTAGGAGACATTCAAACAATAGCTAATACCACAAACTAGTCCACAAAATAGTAAAAGAAGGACCATGGCTAAAATCACCCTGAGACCTAAACAACACAAAGACTCTTTTAAAAAAAAGAGTATTTTAGACCAATTTCTCTTATGAATTTTGAGGGAAAATGCTCAATAAAATACTAGCAAACAAAATCCAAGAAAACATCAAAAACATCAGCCACCATGGTCAAGTAAGCTTTATCTATGCAATGCAGGGGTAATTCTATATATAAAAATCTATCAATGTAATCCACCATATAAACTGAAAAAAATGACCATATCATTAGATGCTGAAAAAATCTTTGACAAAATTCAACACCCCTTCACATTTAAAAAAAAAAAGAGAGAGAGTTATCAGGCATACAAGAAGAATACCAAAACATAGTAAAAGCCATAGAAAACAAACCCATTGCCAACACCAAATGAAATACAGAGAAACTTAAAACAATTCCATTAAAATCAAGGACAAGGCAAGGCTTACCACTCTCTCTATATCTGTTTAATATAGTATTTGAAGGTCTAGATAAAGAAACAAGACAACTAAAGATCAAATGGATATAAATTGGAAAGGAACAAGTCAAGGTAGCCCTATTTGCATTTGATATGATATTATACAAAATCCACTCAAAAATTTTATCAGAGAACTCCTATAGCAGATAAAAACCTTCAACAAAGAAACTGGATACAAAATTAGTAGCTCTTATTCATGCAAAAATAAATATGCTAAGAAAGAGATTATGGAAAAAAGATTCTTTTCTATAGCCACAAATGATATAAAATACATTGGTGTAACTTGAACAAAGCAAATGAAAGACCTCTATGACAAGAACTTCAAGGCCCTGAGTCAAAAAAAAATCCTGAGGAAGATATAAGAAGATGGAATGTTTTCCCATGCTCATCAGTTGGTAGGTTTAACATAGCAAAAATTGGTATTTTATCAAAAATCAATCTACAGATTCAATGCAATGAAATACTACAACACAATTCTTTACAAACCTTAAAAGTATATTTTTTTCAGCTTCAAGTAATAAAAGAAAAAAAATCCTGTAAATATTTATTAAATACTTACTTGCTTACATTTTATAAATATTTCTATAGTATTTTTCAGCACTTTTATTCTACTAGGCATTTCTAAATATTTTAACTCTTTTTTTCTTCATTTACATTTCAAATGCTATCCCCAAAGCCCCTTATACCCTCCGCCAGCCCTGCTCCCCAATCCACCCACTCCCGCTTCCCAAAAAAAACAAAAAAGCAAAAAAACAAAAAATACTCAACAGAATGCTTGCACACATAAATTATTTATTTTTGTTTGTTTTGTTTTGTTTTTACAATGTCAGTATTGTCATTGTAAATAAAATTTTGTTCATGTTAGGAAAAATACAAAAAAAATTAAGAATTTCAGTTGAAATAAGGTTTAGGTTCAAAATTAAATTATATTCCTTTATTTAACTATCAACAATTAGAAAATAAAGTTTAAATACTACCTCTTTAAAAAAAGAAAGAAAGATCAGAACCCCCAGAGCTCATGTCTCTAGCTGCATATGTATTAGAAGATGGCCTAGTTGGCCATTATTCGGGAAGAAAGGCCCTTGGTCTAGCAATGTTTATATGCCCCAGTACAGGGGAATGCCAGGGCCAAGTAGTGGGAGTGGGAGGGTAGGGGAGCTGGGCGGGGGAAGGGTATCGGGGACTTTTGGGATAACACTTGAAATGTAAATGAAGAATTTCTCTAATAAATAAAAGTATCTAATAATTAAAAGAAAGAAAGAAAGAAAGAAAGAAAGAAAGAAAGAAAGAAAGAAAGAAAGAACCAAGTACAGCTTTAAAAAACCCTGTATAATAAAATTAAAATTTGGAGGTACTACCATCCCTGATTTCAAGCTATACTACAGATCACTAACAATATAAATCACATGGCATTGACATAAAAACAGACAGGCTGTTCAATGAAATAGAATCAAAAGCTTGAAGTAAACCTACACATTTACAGCCACTTGATATTTGACAAGAAAGCCAAAATTATACAATTGGAAAAGGAACTATCTTTAGCATATTGTAGTGGTCTAAATGTGTATCTGCATGTAGAAGAATGCAAATGGACCCATATCTATGCTGAAAGAAACACACGTCAAAGTGGTCAAATACCTCAACATAAAACTAGACACATTAAATCTAATAAAGGAGAAAGTGGGGAACATCCTTGAATTCATTGACACAGGAGACAAATTTTTGAACAGAATACTAATACTAAAATCAACAGTTAATAAATGGGTCCTATTTGGGTATATCCCCTGTTCCAGTTGTTTGGACCCACATGAAGACCTGTTGCTCACAGAGACCTTCCTCTCCTCCCATTCTCCTCTGAGAGGTTGGGAATCTGGATATATCTCCAACCTGGAACACCAATTTTCTGATCTCTGACATATTAGGTTAACCACTATTGGGAAACCACTGAGGCCAGGCAAGAAAGCTGTTAGTGCACTGACACCACTGTCAGGTACAGCTTTATGAAGAACCTCTGCTCCAGTTGTTCTGGGAACCACATGGAGACCAAGCTGCACATCTGCTACATATGTGTGGAGAGGCTTAGGTCGAGCCAGTGTATGTTCTTTAGTTGGTGGTCAGACTCTGAGAGCTTTAGGGATCTAGGTTAGTTGACTGTTGGTTTTCCTGTGCATTTTCAATCCCTTTCAGGAGCTTCAATCATTCCTCCTGTTCTTCCATAAGATTCCTCAAGCCCCATTTGCTGTTTGGATGTAGGTGTCTGCTTGCCAAAATCAGTTGGGTTGAATGTTCTTTGGATGCATTAGTGTCTCTCACATCACTGATGGTTCTGTCTGTCTACAGGAGGTGGCCACTTCAGGTTCTGTATACCCATTGTTGTGAGTCACAGCTAAGGTCACCCCATTGAGTTTTTGGATGCCTGCTTTATCCCTGGTCTCTCTCTTTTTCTGGAGATTCTCATACATCCTTGTCTCCATTGATTACATATTTCCTGGCCATTTATCCATTTCCTCACATCTGATTCTGAACTCCTTATTCTTCTCCTTTTCCCCCTTTCCTTCTAGTTCTCTCCTTTCATCTATCTCTTATGACTTTATTCCCCCTTCATGAATATGTTCTTCTAACTGGGCTGCCTTGTCTGGCCTCAGTGGGAAAAGAAGTGCCTAGCTTTTCTGACTTGAAGTGTCAAGGTGAGGGGATACCAGGGGAGTCCCACCTGATCAGAGAAGGGGAGGGGATATGGGGGAAGGATTTTGGTAGGGCATAAGCTTGAATGCAATTATAAAAAGAAAATAAATTCTGGAGGCATAAGATTGAATGCAATAATTGTACATAACCAAAACTACTGTACATTTAAATTGAATTATTTTATTTTAAATATTCACATTTCAGGAATTTATTTGGCAAAAATAGAACATGATTATCTACACATTCAATAGTTCCATTGTGTTATATCAGTAAGATATTTACATTCGATATAGTAAATGTGACATAAGGAATAAACTTCTTAGAAACAGGCTCAAATTGTTTATTTATTTCTACCTTGAAATTGTTGTTCAGATTATTAAAGTCATTAATTGCTAAACAAAATTTCACAAAGCAGTAGTATTCACCTCATATAATTATAAACCTGAAATGATGAACAGGAACATACATTGTTATGGCACATTTTTCAGGGAAGGATTTCAAAGGGAACTCCAGTTGAGTTTATGGAAAGCAAAATTTCTCCCAATAGCTGAAAGTACAGACTTCCTCTGATATCTTGCCTTTCATGGCTTATTAAAATATTTGATCAGCTGTCACAAATTCTTACTGTTTTCACGTTAATTAAATGAAAGGGTGCACGGAATGCCTAACCGAGAGTCCAGATCAAATGCTTGCTGAATGTTACACACCTACAGTATCATGAATAGTGTAGTCCTTTCACACACCTACAATGATGCAGTAATTCTTTATGCTGTTCACACCTATGATATCATGACTGCTGTAGTTGTCCTTTCCATGATGGGGCAGGCTGCTCATCATTTGAATCAATGCTTTACTTTTGGACTGCAGCAAGACTCAACTTCAGGATTGTGACTTGAAATAGTAACTAGCATCAATAATGCAATGCTAAGAATATTTGATGATGCTAAAATTGAACTTACATGAAGCAATCTTTTATGAATAAATATGTAAACAAACAAAAAATAACTAGGGTTTCCATTGCTTTGATAATATCACAGTTAAATCGCCTTCTAACATCATGACTGTTTATACTGGTGATTTGAATGACTGACTAAAAATTATGTTCCACCCATTATGTATTATAGTAAATGGCTTCTTACTTGGTCTAAAATAAATAAGTAAATAAGTAAATAAGTAAGTCAGTCAGTAAGTAAGTAAATAAATACTTCTCCTGAAACTGAAAACAGTTTGCAAGGCTAAGGACAAAATCAATAGAACAAAACATCTACCTAGAGACTGGGAAAAGAACTTGACCAACCCTATTTCCAACAAAGAACTACTGTTCAAAATATATAATGAACTCAAGAAATTAGAGGCAAATAAATCAAATAACCAATTAAAAATATGGTACAGAGCCAAACAGAATTCTCAACAGAAAAATCTCTAATGGCACAGAATCACTTCTGCTCAACATCCTTAGCCATCAGAGAAATGCAAATCTAAGGGACCCAGAGATTCCATCTTATGCCCTTCAGAATGGTCAAGATAAAAAACTCAAGTGACAGCACATGATAACAGGGATGTGGTAAAAGGTGAATAATCCTCCATTACTCATGAGAGTGCAAACTTGTACAGTCAGTCTGGCAGTTTCTCAGAAAATTGAGGATAGTCCTACCCAAAGGACATAGCTACACCATTCCTGGTCAAATATTCCCAAAATGCCCAGGAACACTTGCTCAAAATGTTCATAGCCGCTTTATTTGCAAAAGGCAGGAACTGGAAACAGCCTATATGTTCCTCAACTGAAGAATGGATGAAGAACAATGTGGTTATTTACACAATGGAAAACAATACAGCTATTAAAAGCAAAGACATTATGAAATTTCTGAGTAAATGGATGGTATTTAAGAATATCATCCAGAGTACGATAAGATAACCAAGACCCAAGAAAGATGCATATTCAATTATAAATGGACATTAGCCATAAAGTACAGGATAACCATGCTACTGAGTACAATGTATAGAAAGCATTCTACCATTATCCTCTTCCATTTTTCCAGGGTTTACTCACTGATAGCTTCAATGTGATAGTTTTTGCTTTATCTTATATTTTATGTTATATTAAAAGGATAATTTTACATTGTAAAAATTCATTCTGGAAAATACAAAGTGTTTATCAGACATTCTTGCATTTCTGGAATAATTTTTAAGAACTATCTATCAAAATTATTTGAGGCTTTGAAACATGAAAAAAAATGAAAACTATTAACATCCCATATTGTCATTTCTATTATTAATTTTATTTGTTTATATTTCAAATGATATCCTCCTCCATTGTTACCCCTCCACAAAACCCATCCTATCCCCCCGCCCCCTCCATTTTGCTCCTATAAGGGTGCTCCTCCACGTATTCCCCGCTTCCTGCCTCACCTCTTTAGCATCCCCCTACTCTGGGGCATCAATTATTCCTCCCTCTCTCACTGATGTCAGATAAGGCCATCCACTGCTACATATGTATCTGGAGTCCTGGCTTCCTCATGTATACTTTTTGACTGGTAGTTTGGTCCCTGGGAGATTTGGGTGGTCCAGTTAGTTGAAATTGTTCTTCTTATAGGGTTGTAATCCCCTTTTGCTCCTTCATTTCTTCCCCTAGTTCTTCCATTGGGGTTTCAGGGCTCAGTCTGATAGTTGGGTGTAAGTATCTGCATCTGTATTGTTCAGGTGTAAGTAGAACCTCTCAGGGAACAATCACACCAGGCTCCTATCAACAAGGTATCTTTTTTTAATTTTTTCTGTAATAAGACTTTTTAAAAATTAGATATTTTCTTTATTTACATTTCAAATACTACCCCAAAAGTTCCCTATATCCTCCCCCCGCCATGCTCCCCTACCCGCCCACGCCCAATTCTTGGCCCTGGCATTCCCCTGTACTGGGGCATATAAAGTTTGTAAGACCAAGGGGACTCTCTTCCCAGTGATGGCCCACTAGGCCATCCTGTATTCCATCCTATAGATGACTATGACCATCCCCTTCTGTATTTGCCAGGCACTGGCATAGCCTCACTTGAGATAGTTATATCAGGGTCCTTTCAGCAAAATCTTGCTGGCATATGCAATAGTGTCTGGGTTTGGTGGCTGATTATGGGATGGATCCCCAGGTGGGGTAGTCTCTGGATGGTCCATCCCTTTGTCTTAGCTCCAATCTTTGTCTCTGTAACTCCTTTCATGGATGTTTCATTCTCTATTCTTTTTTTTTTCCAACTTTTATTAGATATTTTCTTCATTTACATTTCAAGTGTTATCCAGAAAGTTCCCTATACCCTCCCCCCTCCCAGCCCTGCTCCCCTACTCATCCGCTCCCACTAAGAATGAATGAAGTATCCATACTTTGGTCTTCAGTTTTGATTTTCTTGTGTTTTGCAAATTGTATCTTGGGTATAACAAGATATCTTTTTTAATTACCTACTATTACTATTCACCCAGTGTCCTTATAGTTCAATAGGTAAATTTTTACATCCTTTCCCTTCTATTATGAATCATTTATCACTTTTGTAGCAATACATATGGATCTTTCATTATTGTTGGACTTTGTTGATTCTTGTATAATGGGTATCTTAACATCATTTTCTCTTTTTGTCATAAGATACTGAACACTATTAGGTTGTTTTTGTAGGTTTCACAACTCTTTTTTTGTTTTCTTTTGTTTTCTTTTGTTTTGTTTTCTTTTGTTTTCTTTTGTTTTGTTTTCTTTTGTTTTCTTTTTTTTTTTTTTTTTCGAGACAGGGTTTCTCTGTGTAGTCCTGGCTGTCCTGGAACTCACTTTTTAGACGAGGCTGGCCTTGAACTCAGAAAACAAAAAAAGTATGGAAAAATTGGCCAACCTTAGCTTTATAAATTACGGTGTCATTTCTAATTATTATTAATATTGCCACACAGACCAGGCAGTTCTCACTAAATGTAACAGTATTTGAAAATGGCATCAAATCAGAAAAGAATAAGCTTAGTTGTGAAGTGTTATTTTATGGTCTCTGATAGTAATAAAAATAATAATTTAACCTGCCTTTTTTGTTTTCATTTATTTATTTATTTGTTTGTTTATTTATTTATTTATTTATTTTGGTTTTTCGAAACAAGATTTGTCTTCACAGATACTTTTATGATATTAACATTGAGTATAATCTGTGAACGTTATCAGTTCTTGGACTTAGAACTGGTAAACGTATCTTCTAAGCTTTTTTTTTTTAATTTATGTTATTGACTTTGATGTTGGTTCTAATTGAAACAAGCCAATCCACGTTTTCAAAAATTTTTGTTAAAGGGACTATTATATGGAAATTCACAAAATGGAAAAAGCTCATCTAAACTTGAATATGAAACCAGATAACACACAAGAGGGGCAAATGATTATTAACTTAGTTGTTTACAAATCTGTATGGGCTTGAAGGATCTGTTGCTTATTATTATACATATTCAAATAAATATGGCTTATACATGTAACTGCTAAAGTTATTCATAATAAATAATAGAATAAAATCTGATAGGATGTTATAAGACTCTAATTTTTCCATATACACTTTTT
>LR752209.1:8502-64259 GCA_902729485.2 Mus minutoides | reverse complement strand
TATATATATATATATATATATATATATATATAAAAGCATTTTCAAATAATTCAAAAAATAAAATGAATGTGCACACAATACAAACAAAATGGTGGAATTTCTCTGGCTTCTATGTAGATATCTCTAAAAGTCTACACAGTGAGAGTTCCAGTCTTTTCAAGAGCACACTGGAACATTCACGGGCATTTACACACACACATTTACACACATATATGAGTCCATAGGCTCCATGCTCTCTCTCATTCTCTCTTTCAGTAACACACCCACACCCACACACATGCATGCACATACACAAAGTTGAAAAAACCCTATGAGTTAGCTTGATTAATGATGAGTATGGAAGTAAGGGACTTCTCCATACAAAGAAGAAAGTTTTGAAAAGTGAACTAGAATCATTGCCAAACAGAAAGTTTATTGCAGGTAAATTGTTACGCAGGGGATACTGATCCCTAGGGCAAACATCAGTATTCTTATTTAAAAGGTGTTGGTGTTCAAAGCCAGCAAAACAAGTCTTATAGAAGCAGTGTGTCTTATTGAAAAATAAGATTAAGAAGCTATAAATTAACAATCACATATTTCATTAGTGTCTTCATGCAAATATACAAAGGTAAGATACAAAATTATTGTTTATAGTTTACTTAAGGGTAGGTATAAATTAAGAAAAAATGAAAATATGCATACTTTACTTAAATGTGGGACTTAATCATAAACATTTTAGCTTTATTACTTATAACATTAAACAATAGATACTTCAAAAGTAAAAAAAAAAACTACATTTGAAAGTAAAATGAGATAAATTTTAAAACTAGTACTAATAAAATATAAAATAGGAGATAAAGTTTGAACACTAATTTACCATTATCTTAACTGAAAAAATCAGTTTATTAGACTGGAAGGTATGAGCACTTGAAAGTTATGAAACAACAAAGAGCAGTTTGCTTTGCAAATTTAGAAAATATTCATGAAGAAAAAGGAAAGCAGATTTTCAAACAGTGCTAACTTCTTTGCATTAGATTATTGTAGTATGAAAATATATGAAAGTTTATTTACTTTTGCTTTTAAGACTCAGTTTAAGACCCTCAGCAATATGTAACTGTATTTTTAAAAGCTCTACAGTAAAAATGAAAACATTATAAAGAGAATGAGAAGAGAGAAAAGTAATTATACTTGAAAATGAGGTATCCATGTTAAAGAAGATCTCCACAAAGAAAAAATTTAAAATATGAAAATGCTATAAATGGAACTTATTTATTTATTGAAATAAACAGTTTTAAATATTTAAAATATACTCCCCAGTAGCTAAAGGGGAAAGTTAATTTTACAAAACAATAAAATTGATAAAATAATAAAGTAAGACAACAGGAAAGTAAATAATACCTAATTGCAATATTAATAATGAAACAATAAAATTTTGATATAAAACAGACAGACAAGTAAAACCAAGGACACTAATCATCGGGGAATCATATTATTATATACAATTCATATATATGATGGGAGCATCTCAGTTTATTATTTTGTAAACTCTCCCTTCAAACTTCTGTCTCTATCTTTCCTTGATGAAGAAAATTTAAGATTTCTTTTTCTCCAAATGTGAATCTGATTTTCTAGATCAAATATATGTTAAGCTGCTTGAGCTGACAATGCTCCCAACAAGAAGCAGAGATTAGTAAATATATTTGAAATGGTAATGGCCACTACTCAATATCTACATATCCAAATCTGATAAAAATAGAACAGATCTTATTACTTGGATTTAATTGGTGTTTACTATTTACCTGTTGTCTACAGATATTTCAAGTCTCTTTGAGACACCTTAAGTTATAAGAATATATTAGAATATAAGATTATTAATATAACTTAATATAATTAAGTTATAAGAATATATTTATTCATCATTCAAGTTCAGTAACATGTTAATATTAATTGTAGGTATGAATTAATGAACCATGTTTTATTTACTGTCTGTAGATGAACAGAAAATTAAACCAGAAAAATCGAATGCCTCTTCGTTGATAGAATTTATCCTCCTGGGTTTTTCTGATGTCCCCAATCTCCAATGGATTCTGTTTGGGATATTTTTGATCATGTATTTGACTATTCTGATGTGTAACAGTACTATAGTGCTCATAATAAGAACGGATCCTGCTCTGCAGACTCCTATGTATTTTTTCCTTAGCAACTTTTCTTTTGTGGAAATATGTTATGTAACAGTTACAATTCCAAGGATGCTTGTGGACCTGTGTACTCAGAAAGGAAATATCTCTATACTTGCCTGTGCCACTCAAATGTGTTTTATCCTTATGCTTGGAGGCACAGAATGCCTCCTCCTGACAGCAATGGCCTATGACCGTTATGTGGCCATTTGTAACCCTCTACACTATTTTTTAGTCATGAACCACAGGGTCTGTACACAGTTAGTGGCAGCCTGCTGGATCAGTGTCATACCAGTTGTGATTGGACAAACATACCAGATTTTCTCTCTCCCTTTTTGTGACTCTAACAGAATTAATCACTTCATCTGTGACATCCCACCAGTACTCAAACTTGCTTGTGGTGACACATTTGTGAATGAAATAGCAGTCTACATAGTTGCGATGGTATTTGTCATGGTTCCCTTTATGCTGATCATTTTCTCCTATTGCAAAATTATCTGCAGCATTCTGAAACTGTCATCAGCCAAAGGAAGGACCAAAGCTTTCTCCACCTGCTCCTCTCACCTCATAGTTGTAGTCTTATTCTATGGAACAGCTGGTATAACATACTTACAACCCAAACCAAATCAATCAGAAATAACTGGGAAGCTGTTGTCTCTTTTTTACACCATTTTGATACCAACTTTGAATCCCATTATATACACTTTGAGGAACAAGGACATCATGGCTGCTCTGAGAAAACTACTCACTAAGTTACTAGTGTGAGGAAAATGCTTGAAAGGTGGATATTTGTTCATCATTTATACAAAAAGTATTTTGTTCTGATGTTCTTTATGTGCTGATTAAAATTATGGTAACCACCCACGTTTTGTCATGCAACATTCATTTCACACTTTAATGAAGGGCTTCCATATTTCCAGATTACATATTAAATAAATCAGCTGTCCATGTCTATTATAAAGCTTTTTCTTCTCTTGATTTGCTGTATTCTCTGTTCAGGATGCCTAAAGAACTCCATGGCCACTAAATAATTGTGTCGTATAATCAGAGGCTATTGTCATTTTTCTGTGATAGATTTGCTTTTTTTTTTTTTTTTAATTTAATATGCTTTCATTCTGTAGTTAGGACCAGTCAATTGAAAGTTGAAAAATAGCTAATGTAGTGGGAGTATAAAGGTCAGTCATAGGTGGAAGAGGAGCTCAAAAACACTGTTTCTTACTAATGAATTTTTTGTTAATGATAGATTTCAAGTGAGTGGGTCATTTTCTCCAGTCATATATGTACCAATGACATAGTCAAGCCCTAATAGATAAACCTGACCTATGCCCACACAGACAGCTCTGTTTTACTCAGTTATAAAACAAAACAAAAAGACATGAATCTGGAAATAGAAGGGGTAGAAAGAAGGCAGGATTAATAGGGTTCAGAGACAGATAAGAGAAAGTGGGACAAAGTATACAGAACTCATTATATACATGTACTGCAAGTAAAACTTATAAATACACATATAGTGTAACCCAAACTCATCATACACATTTATAAAAATGATGATGAACTACCTTGACAAAAAGCAAATCATAATATTATAAAAGTTAATTATATTTTTAATATTAAATGAAAGAATACCTCAATTCATTTTTGGGTATAACACTAGGAGAAGATGAATCTAGTGAAGGACCAATATTTTTGAAGCAATATTGGCATTTTGTTGACTATTGTCATACCAAAACATATACAGAAATAAGAGTAAAAAGATAGTGATATGTTGAGAATAAAGCTAGTGGGGAAATTTTATGAACTTCCAAGAAAAACATAAATAGAAGTAAATTTATAACAACTCATTAAAAAAATTGTGCATCAATGTGTTTAGTCCCAAAATAAGAAACTTTTATGAAAGTATCTTTATTCCCTTAAATTATTAGATTTTATATACATATACCAATATATTTTAGGGAGAGATGGCTTAACAGTTAAGAGTAACTGCTGCTCTTGCAGAAGACACAGCAGTCACAGGGAGCCTTATAACTGTCTTTAACTCTAGCTAGATGGGATCTAGTGCATTATTGTGATCTCTGTGGGCATCAAGAATGCATATATATTAAATACTAAAAACATTTCAAACTTATCAAAATACACATTAAATATTGATATATAATTTATTAACTAAAAACATGTAGCATATCTGTTATAATACATGTGAATGAATAATTTATTTAATATTTATTGTCTTTTATAAACACATACAAATTTATTACTCAGAAGAAAAAAGCACACAGTATTTTAAGAATATTAGCATAGAATGACACCCTGAATTACATATAAATACAGTTATAATTATAGCAGAAAAACCACACCTCTTATGTATAATTTGTATTATTACAATTAAAATGAAAGTATGTCTCCTATTAATGTCTGAAGCTATCCCGCCTAAGTCAACCAATATTACTGACTATACATGAACTAAAAGAGGAAGCTGCCAATGCCAGAGTGGATGAGGAAAAGCCCATTGCACCTCAACACTACACAAAGTCTAAGGACATCTAAGGAATGCTGAGAGAAAGATAAAGAGTATCTAAATGGAAGAACACATCAACTGGCTGTACAGTACCAAATGGTAAATCCTGAAATATTATATGCAACAAATATGATATAAACTGAGCTGACTATGTGTAAGAAAGTCTATCCATATGTTTGTGTGGACATAACGACAATTAGTGAAAAAAGAGGCCATAAATTTGAAAGAGAGCAAGGAAAGGTATAGGAAAGTGTTTGCAGGAAGGGAAGGGAAAGGAAGAATGTTGTAATAACATTATATTCTCAATAAAATTTAAAAAATATTTGCCCCTTTCAATACAAACAAACCAAAAGCAAGAAGTTTGGTAAATACAAAGGATTATGGAGGTGTGTAAAATAAATATAAACACATTTGGAAAGGAAACAAATAATCATATTACAAATTTGCCTAAAGGTAAATGCAAAAGCCCATAACACCCTTAATTATATATATATATGTGCAATATAGTTTTTGTTTGCTTTTGTTTGCTTTTATGAGACAGGTACACTCTATTATGTAGTTCTGGACAAAAGAGGATACACTATATAGAACATACATATTTAATTAACTTTTCTCATCTGGGCTGATATTGCTCACCTCAAGTGCCCAAAATTCCCTAACAAAACCCCTGATACCAGGCATAAGAAGCCCTCTCTTTTTTTTTTTTTTCCAACATTTATTAGATAATTTCTTCATTTACATTTCAAGTGTTTTTTTTTTTTTTTTTTTTTTTTTTTTTTTTTTTTTTTTTTTTTTTTTTTTTTTTTTTTTTTTTTTTTTTTTTTTAGGTAGGAATGGATGTTAATTCTTTTTTTTTCTTCTCTTTATTAGATATTTTCTTCATTTACATTTCAAATGTTATCCAGAAATTTCCCCTTACCCTCCCGCATCCCCGCCCTGCTCCCCTACCCATCCCCTCCCACGTAATGGCCCTGGCGTTCCCCTGTACTGGGGCATATAGAGTCTGTATGACCAAGGGGCCTATCCTCCCAATGATGGCCAACTAGGCCATCTTCTTCCATATATGCAGCTAGAGACATGAGCGCAGGGGGAACTAGTTAGTTCATGTTATTCTTCCACCTATAGGGTTGAAGACCCCTTCAGCTCCTTGGGTACTTTCTCTAGCTCCTTCCTTGGGAGTCCTGTGTTCCAACTAATAGCTGACTGTGAGCAACCACTTTCCNGAATCGCTCTGGCTAGGACTTCAAGTACTATATTGAATAGGTAGGGAGAAAGTGGGCAGCCTTGTCTGGTCCCTGATTTTAGTGGGATTGCTTCCAGCTTCTCTCCATTTAGTTTGATGTTGGCCACTGGTTTGCTGTAGATTGCTTTTATCATGTTTAGGTAAGGGCCTTGAATTCCTGATCTTTCCAAGACCTTTAAATTACTGCCCAAGGCAAACCAAGAAAGTCCTAAAACAGAACTAATTTCTAGTGTCCCTTTTTTTATTCTGAGGAAGAGGAATGTGAACCCCTATTGTTAGAGTCATGGACTTCAGAAAAAGAGCTTAAAGACTCCTGACCTGTAACTGACCTAAATGTACACTCCCTGAATAATAGCTTTCATAGTAGCAGAAGGTGTTATGCAAGCTACATAAAAACGGAGGCAAACAAGATTTCAACCATATTATGATGCCTATGAAGCTTATAAACAACTATCATGGCACTGTAACTCTATGGTGCAACACTGACATACATTCTACAGTCGTAACCTCAGCTCACTAAATGGAATTAACATGTGGGATCCTGCTCAACAAGTGAGAAACCTATCTAACTACTCAATGCAAGTGAAGTCATAGTTATTGGAGGTAAATATACAGCCACTAATTACTAAACCTGCATAATCCATAACATCAATCTATCAACAAATATATTTAGTCTTCAACCTTAAGCTAGGAAAAATATCTTTGCTACAAGAGATCACTACAGAAAACCATAACCCATCAAAATAAGATTTATGAAGTCCAGCCCCGGTGGATATATCTACAAAACACCTAAAGATATATGGTTCAGGGAATACTATGATTTAGGTGGTTAAAAAGCATTGTAAGAGCCAGAGGATCAGAAAATTTGCTGTGAGCTTCTTTATCCTAGAAACATGAGGATACCTATGTCTATAGTGTTTCATAAATATAATTGCCCAAACATGAACTGAACAAAAATAACACCAATGGAAATGCCATAGTGGACAGAAAAAAAAACTTCTTGAAGCATTAACCCTACACAAAAACTGGAGGAAACTGAGCAAAAACAGAGAAAGAGAGAGGTGGTGTTTTCCAGGGTGTGTGTGTGTGTGTGTGTGTGTGTGTGTGTGTATACATTCATATATATACATTCATATACATACATTCATATATATATGTATATATATATGAATGTATTAATATAATAACAATTAGTGGCAAAAGAGGCCATAAATTTGAGGTGAATAGAAATTGTTGTATGGAAGGGCTTAGAAAGAAAAAAGAGAAGGGAGAAACATTGAAATTATATTATAATATTAGAATAAAATTAAAGTATATAAAACAATAACAAAAAAACTGCAAAATGTTATAACACAGATTTAGGAGATGATCTGTTAGCAAAATGTTTGCTGTTCAAGCATGAGAATTTCAGGTTGAGTCATGGAAACCATCTATAAATTCTGACAGACTGGAACAAGCTGGTTACCTTTTGCTATTGATGTTTGTTTGTTTGTTTGTTTGTTTTATTTTTCAAGGCAGAGTTTCTCTGTATAGCCCTGGCTGTCCTGAAACTTACTTTGTACACCAGGATAGCCTTGAACTCAGAAATCTGCCTGCCTCTGCCTTCCAAGTTCTGGAATTAAAGGCGTGTGCCACCACTGCCCGACAGGTTGTTAGTCTTTCTAGCACAGTAGTTTGATTACATTATTACAAACAAGTTTCAGTAGAAGAACATGTCTCAGAAAGTAAGGGGGACCTCTAGGTTCCACTCAGGTATAAATATGCATATGTACTAATACACTGAATCTGTAAATAAGAAATACACAAATAGTACAGGAAAACATTTAGAATATGTAATCATAGACATTTGATCAGACACTTTAAAGAATGGAAGCAATGCTACCTGAAAGCTGTGTATATAAGTGTGCGGAATATAAAGACTTTAAGCCGGGCTTATTGGCACACGCCTTTAATCCCAGCACTCAGGAGGCAGAGGCAGGCAGATTTCTGAGTTTGAGGTCAGCCTGGTCTACAAAGTGAGTTCCAGGACAGCCAGGGCAATACAGAGAAACCCTGTCTCGAAAAACCAAAAAAAAAAAAAAAAAAAAAAAGGCATTGTAAATTTTTATTTTTATTACTATCAGAGACCATAAAATAACCAAAAGAAATAAACAACACTTCACAACTAAGCTTAATCTTTTCTGATTTTTATGGCATTTTTCAAATACTGTTATGTTTAGTGAGAACTGCCTGGTCTGTGTGGCAATATTAATAATGATTAGAAATGACACCATAATTTATAAAGCTAAAGTTGGCCAATTTCTTCATACTTTTTTTTCTAGTATTTGTTTTATGATTCACATTTTTCTTCAAATGGCAGTAAACTCTGTAAATAAAATAACCAAAACTCATTCTTTTCTCTGACTATGACACCCACATATGTTACTTTTCCCAGTTAGAAATGGAGTACATTTTTTTCAGAAAATATTAGGTATGAATTCTATGTGGCAATTGAAATATTCCATACCTGCCAAAGTGTTTAAAAAAACGATCAAATAACCTGAAACTGATAGAAAAAGGTAGGATATACTTGAACAACTAAATGACACAAGAAAAGGTTTTTTGAAGAGGATAGTGCAGACACTAAGAACAACAACGAATAACTGGGACCTCATGAAGCCGAGAAGCCTCTGAATGGCAAACATAAGCATTCGGTAGTAGACTACAAAATTGAAAGAGATTTTTACCATATACACACCCAATGGAGGTAAGTATATGAAATTTATAAATAACTAAAACAAACCCTCTAAATCCAAAGAACAAATACGACAGTTAAAATGGACATTGGAACAAAACAGAGAGTTTTCAAAAGATGAAACACAATTGACTGAAAATACTTAAATTTTCATCTCAGGCTATTGACCAAGCTTTAACTTACTCTCCACAATTGATGGCAAGGCCCTACTGCTAAAGAAACTATGTCATGGAACTCAATGAAGTTGAATTGATATGAAAACAAAAGCTTCACCATTCTGGCAAATCTTGATGGTACCTAAGGAGAAACATAAGCATCAATCCAGCTACAAAACCGGCTATTTACTGCAGAGACCTCTGTGCAAGCTGCAACAATGACACAGAAGTAGGAGTACAAACCACTCTCCTATTGGATTTAACCTCACTCCATGAGTTAGAACTCATGCTTCACAAAGCTTAAGTTTCAGATATCCCAAAACCAGATAGGCTGTAGGTCTACAAAACAGTTAAATAGTACTTATTCTGCTAAAGGAACTTAATAATAGAATGACTCCTAATGATATTTTGCTGTATTCATAGATCTGTACCTCGCTCAACCTCCCCCCTGTAAGCTTTTGCTTGCAGTTTATGGGAGCTAGAATAGAGGTCCACAACTGGACAATGTGCAGATAATAGACTTCACATTCCAAATAGGTGTCTTTACTAAGCTCTTTCTCTCAGTGCTCAGGGAACTTGGCAGAAGATTGTAAGAGCTAAAAGGATGGAGCACTCCAACGAAATTACTATAGACAAACAAGACTGATATACATGCAAACCTCACAAGTATCATGGCATCATGCTCAGGGCCTGCACAGGTACATGGAGTCTCTGTGCTGAATGTGGGAAGTAGAAAAGTGCTCAAATCCTTAACAAAGAAGCTGTCTGCAATTGATAACCTCTTGTAAAGGAAAAAATACCCTTCTTTTATGAAGACTCATTGAGAATATCAGCCACACATCAGGGTAGGTCCCATGTCCATCAGCAAGATGGTCAATACAAAACAAATCAATTTAAAAAAAAATAATATGTGCATTTAAGAGTGTTATGAATAAAACATCCAGGGGATATTCTTTTTTTTAATTGGTTATTTTATTTATTTATATTCAAATGTTGTCTCCTTTCCTGGTTTCCCCTCAGCAAACCTCCCACTCCATTCTCCATGTCCCCTGCCTCTATGAGGGTGTTCTTCCACACATCCACCCACTCCTGACTCATTTCCCTAGCCTTCTCCTATGCTGGGGCATCGAGTCTCCAAAGGACCAAGGGCCTCCCCTTGCATTGATGTCAGGTAATGCAATCTTCTACTATATATCCACCTGGAGCCATGGATCTCTCCATGTGTACTCTTTGGTTGGTGGTTTTGTCCCTGGGAGCTCTAGGAGTATGGCTAGCTAATATTCTTCCTATGAGGTTGCAAACCCTTCAGCTCCTTCAATCTTCCCCTTAACCCTTCCGTTTGGGTCTCCATGCTCAGTCAGATAGTGGGCTGCAAGCATCAACGTCTATATAGGTCAGGCTCTGGCAGATCCTCTCAGGGGATAGCTACACCAGGCTTCTATCAACAAGTACTTCTTGGCATCAGAATAGTGTCTGGGTTTGGTGTCTGCAGATGGGATGTATCCAAAGGTGGGGCAGTGTGGCCCGCGCCTCATTATCTCGCTGGCAGCAGCACGCACGGGCACACATACAGGATTCTTCTGCAGTACTTTTTACATCATGAGGAGGAAGACGCTGTGCCCAGAAGGGCTCAGCTTTTTATAGACCCTAAGGCAGCGTGTTCACATAGGATTGGCTGTTCGCCCATAAACCCAAGACACCCACAGCACAAAGCACATTCCAAAGATAACTTGGGAGAGTGCAGGATGTCAGCACCATCTCTTAATGGCGAAAAGCTGTCACAGCTCACAGAGGCTCTCTACAGGGCAATCTCTGGATGACTTTTCCTTCAGTCTCTGTTTCACACTTTGTCAGGGGCTATTTCATCTTTTTATTGGATATTTTATGTGTTTACATTTCAAATGTTATCCCCTTTCCCGGTTTCCTCTCCAGAACCCTCCTCTCCCTGCTTCTATAAGAATGCTCTCTTTCCCACCCACCAATTCCCACCTCACCCCCCTGGCATTCATCTACATTAGGGCTCAGAGCCTTTATAGGACCAAGGGCCTCCCCTTCCATTGATACTAGATGATGCCATCCTTTTCTACATATGCAGTTGGGGCCATAGGTCCCTCCATGTGTACTCTGTGGTTGGTGATTTAGTTCCTGGGAGCTCTGGGTTGGGGGGAGGAGGATTAGATTGGTTGATATTGTTGTTCTTCCTTTAACGTTGCAAATCCCTTCAGCTCCTTCAGTCCTTTCTCTAATTCCTTCATTGGGAGCCCTGTGCTAAGTCCAGTGAAAAATTTAAAGACGGTGAGACTTAGAAAGTAACTTGACAAAAACATCAGTTATTTACAAATATTCAAGAAATAATGTAAGTGATTAATAAATGAATAAAAGAAAAATAAAACAAACCAAATAGGACATACTTGGAGCTAGAAGAATGAATAAAAGCAAAAGAAGTAACAGGCTTAATGTTTTCTTTGATTGATATACTTTTGATGTTTTATTCATAACACTCTTAAACTCACATATTACTTTTTAAAATTTTATTTATTTTATGTATGGGAGTACACTGTAGATGTCCTCAGACAGAGTAGAAGAAGGCATCAGATCCCATTACAGGTTGTTGTGAGCCACGGTGTGGTTGCTGGGAATTGAACTCAGGACCTCTGGAAGAGGTCTGGCCTCATCTAAATTATCTAACTAGCTGTATTAGGCTTTTACAAAATAAATTACAAAAATACTCCTATGAGTGACCAGCAGTAAAATGTTCATCCTAGTATGATTCAAATAACCATTAAAAGCATTTATTTAGAATTTATAAATCAATTATAATTCCAGAAATGGAACACTAGATTACTAGAAAAATAAACAAGTAAAATCCAAGATGAATTTGGTCTAACCACTCTTGAAATCAATCTGGAGTTTTCCCAGAAAATTGGAAAAATGATCTTCCAGAAGACCCAGCTATACCCCTCTTGAGCATATACCTTAAATATGCCTCACCATACCATAGGAACACATGTTCCACTATGTTCACAGAGGCTTTATTTGTAATAGCCAAAAGTTAGAAATAGCCCAGATGTCCCACAAAGGAAGAATGGATACAGAAAATATGGTACACATGGAGTACTATTCAGCTATTAAAAACAATGACTTCATGGAATTCACAGGCAAATGGATGAAACTAGAAAATCTCATCCTGAGTGAGATCACCAGTCACAAAAGAATACACATGGTATGTACTCACTGATAAGAGAATATTAGGACAAAAGGTCAGAATACCCACAATACAACTCACAGACCAGTCCTACTAGGAAGGGGGAACAAAATAATCACTGGAGATAGAGAGTAGGAGGGAATTGGAAGGAAAGGAGGAGAAGGAGAAGGGGAAAAGGGAGGGTGCAGGATCAAGTGTGGGAGGAGACATGAGAGATATCCTGAGGGTCAGGAAATTGTACAGAGATGTGTAGCAATGGGGATGGGGAGCTGGGGTTAGCCACCAGAAAATCCCAGGTGCCAGGAAAGCAAGAGACTCCCAAGACCCAAAAGGAATGACATTAGCTGAAATACCCAACAAAGGGAAGAGAGAGCCTGTATAGACCATATCCAGAAGTTAGCCATGGCCCCTGGTTGAGGGATGGGGCCACCTACCCATCTCAAAAATTTTAAAGCAGAATTGCTTCTTTCTAGAGGAAATTCAGTGACAAAGAGTGGAGCAGAGACTGAAAGAAAGGCCTTCCAGAGACTGCCACACTTGGGGATCCATCCCATATGCAGATACCAAACCCAGACACTATTTCAGATACCAAGAAGTGCTTGTTGACAGGAGCCTGATAGAGCTGTCTCCTGAAAGGCTCTGCTGGAACCTGACAAATACATACGTAGATGCTTGCAGCCAACCATCTGACTGAGCATGGGGACCCCAGTGAAGGAGTGTAGGCAAAGTCTATTGCCTCTCCGATGGTTTAGAAGAGAAGGCAAGATAAAATATATTTAAAATATTGACATAGATAGCCAACTATATGATGTTTCACACCAAGTTTACTGTACAAAATTAGAGAAAAACTCTCTTGATATTGAGAACACTCATTCACATACAGGTTAATTATTGAATCGGTTGGCTTCAGTGATATTAGCTTTGTATCCTCATGTAGAATTTATACAAGTAATATAAGAAGTTTTAGGTTATTGGTAAGACCTTAAATGTTCTGATTTGTATAATACTCTAAGGTATCTGTACCAACACTTACAGGGTTTCTTCCCCTTCTTTTCTGTCATAAAAAAAATGTTAGTTTCATTTTGGACTTTGCTTTTATATGTAAAGTTCTATTACTAAGGGGAAGTAGCTCTTTATTTGAGACATGAATTTCAGTGTTTTTTTATTTATCAACAGTGCTTTGCATAATGTGAAACTTATGTATTTTGTATGTGCAGAATTATTTTATAGTTTAAGTGTTATTTTGCTTTATAAAAATTTAGGTATAGCTAAGATAGTAAACATTTAAAAATAAAATATTAAACAATTTAATTCTACATTTTAATGACTACTGTACATAATTTAAGATGAAGTTCACTATAATTTGAATTATTAATAACATCTAATTTCTTTCGTTAAAATTATTCACTTTTCTGAATTATTTGGTTTTTAATTCCCATAGGTTACGAATTTGTCTTAGTATGTTTCATATAATTTTTCATTTATATTTGTGTGGTTTGCAGGATATTGTCTTTTCTACCATCAGAGGAGCTCTCTGTCCATTCTTCTGAGGGCTTATGTCCTTGCCTAAGCTTTCGTCCCACCCTTTGCTGAGGTTTGGAGGTACACCTAAAAGATCTTATTATTGCTTGGCATCTCACTGTCATCCTGAGCAATGCCACCCTTGGTCCCACAGGAGACCTCATTGTTGCTCCTCACCACCTTTCCATGGCTTTTCATGCCTTCTCCACCCCCAATTAACTTTACCAAAAATTGTTTGCTCTTAGACATCGGAGGTATTATCAGGAATCATTTTCTAATAATCATCAGAATTGTTAAAGTCACTATTTAGTGAATAATATTAATCAGTGTTATATTAGATTCTTAATAATTTACCCCCAGTGAGATTCTTTCACATATTTTTTTTATCTTTATTGTTTTTATTTTTTCCAGTTTTTATTAGATATTTTCTTCATTTACATTTCAAAAGTCCCCTAAACCCTCCCCCATCCCCTGCCCTGCCCCCCTACCCACCCACTCCCACATCTTGGCCCTGGCGTTCCCCTGTACTGGGGCATATAAAGTTTGCATCACATATTGATTTTTATTTAATTATTTTTCTTGCAGTATACTTAAATTATATTGTTTCCCCTATTCATTGAAGAAGATTCTTAAGCTACCTAAAATGTTAGGAGTGATTGTCATTCTCAGGAAAACTCAGAAGCTTAGAATATACAGACTTTGTTCTTCATGGATTTTCTTAAAATTTATTTATTTATACATAAGTATAATGTAGCTGTCTTCAGACACACCAGAAGAGGGTATCAGATCTCAGTACAGATGGTTGTGAGCCACCATGTGGTTGCTGGAATTTGAACTCAGGACCTTCAGAAGAGCAGTCAGTGCTCTTAACTGCTGAGATCTCTCTCCAGCCCCCCTTCATGAATTTTGTAATTATTGCAGCTGAATTTACTCCAGATTTTCCTTTTCCCCTAAACAAAGCTTGATTTTGTTGTTGTTTGTTGTTGTTGTTGTTGTTGTTAAAACCATACCACACACTTTCCTGTGAATACAGGAGACAGAATCCATTATAGTATACTGACTGGAGAAAATAAAATAAAATCAGTGTACTATGAACCAAGACAATACCTAGTGCCTTCACAATAGAGAACATCCCAGTTGTATATTTGCCAAAATAGATAATTAATGTCAAGGTGTCAATTTTAGACTATTTCTCTTACTGTTGCTCAGTAAACTGTCAGTGTCTAGGAAATAAACCACACTGTGTTTTGAATTCCACTGGGGGCCAACTTACACATCAAGGTGGAGTAAATATAATCTGGGAAAAAAATAGGCAAATAGGTAAATATAAAAGACATTCCCTAATGTAGAAATTGAGATCTGTGGAGAGATAGTGAGGAACAGTTACTTTATTCAGAATAAAAATTACTTAACAGGAGATTACAAACTTTTGATGATACAAGTAGTATCACTTAAAATAAATTAAATGTCTAAATTATGGTGACAAAAGTGAAAATTAATTGTGTCAGAAAGGTAAATATGAGTTATTTTATACTGTTATCCATTGTAGATCGATACCAAGTCATTTGAAACTTTATAGTTCTCCATTTAATATTCTACCTATTGTAGAAAACAAATTAATTTAAAAGTTAACAAATGTTTAACTACATAAATATAATTTTTATTGTGTTTGTCATAGTAAGCAAAAATGTTGAAATACATCAAAATAGAGAAAACTGTACTTATGATAATTTTGCTAAGCATGATTTTAGAGGAAATTTTAAAGTAGCACATTTTCATGAATTATGAAGAAGTGACAAATTCATTTGTTCATTTTAATCATATTTTAATAGAAAGCTAAGAAGTAAACAACCAATGGAATAGTTTTACAAAACTGAATAATTAAAAGAATGATTATTTAAAAAGAAAGATCATAGAAATAAAGATGTTTTTAAATAATGAAAATTATTTTTAGTTCAATGTAGTAATTTAAATTCATTAAAGCATTTATAATCCTTATGTATCACAAAATACACTCTAAAAAATGGAACTTCTGATCTTTGGATGATTTAGAATACTGTTAGAAATTCTTTTTAAGTCTTTGGATTTATTCAGAAAAAGAAGGCTTAAAATAGAAATAACTTGGCATGATTTTTATTGTTGTAAACCTGTTAGAAATTGAACATTTACTACAAAGAAGAATGCAATTTGAGTAAAGCACATTGAATGATTTATCATGTTTGTGGATTCTGCTCCTCTGGAATAGAAGATATATCAGTGGTCTGAATGCCATTTTAGTAAATAGATTTTGTATTACACAACTTTAAACTGTAGTTTTAAGAGTCAGGAAATATTTATAGGAATATATTACAATAATCATTGAGACGTAAAAGCATGATGTCAAAATATTTCCTGCTTTTTCTCCATATTAATTATCTTCTGCTGCTTCAAAGTGAAATTTTTTTTAAACAAAGCCACATTATTTCAAATCAGAATAATTCGCAACCGATGATGCAGTGGAGCACTAATTGAAGAAAAACAGACTAAAGTAGGAAGATAGTCATAGCCTGTTCTGGCATATTTCTTAAGATTTGTGTGAAAAAGGCCATAGTTAACCATAAGGAAAATTTCACCAAAATGTCCTCATGTGGAGTTCTCATATTTGAGTCACATTATGGAGAGGTAAAGGAAAGAAAAAATGTGAAAACATATTCCTGGGTATGTCATCTTCAGAAAGGCTTTAGGACCTTCTTTAAGATGTTATAATTCTAGAAAGAGACTCACCTTCAAAGAAAGTGTCAAGAAATGTCTTTTGGGCTGAATTTTGTTTAAATCATTTGGACTTAGCCAATGTGAAAATGTAGAAGAATCAAAGGTAATATTTTAAAACAAATATAGACAATGTTTGAGGAAAATGACTATCTCAAGCATGGTTTGCTTGCCTGTATTAAGATGTGTGAGTCACACAATAATCTTAAGAAGTTTTAGAATTATTAAGTCATTGGATAGCTTAACAAATTATGCCCAAATGCTACATTAGAATACATGTTACACAGTAGAAGAAAATTTAAAACATATTCAGCTATATAACATTTTCACAGGACTTTGTGTTATATTGCTAATTCTGTTACTACCCTTTTTTTTCTGGACAGGGTCCAAAGCATGGCATTGAAGAGATGAAAGGCAAATAGGTGCACATGAAGAGTCAGAGATCATCTGAGATGAAATATCTTGCAAAACATCCTCTTCAGGACAGAAAAGGTAACAACTAATTCCTTACCATCGATAGGATTTCTTTGTCTCTTATATGAAAACACTTCCTCTGGACATACCAAAGTACTGAGCAAGGAAAAAAAAAAAAAGGTTTGAAAGAAAACTATTTTCAGTAAAGTAGATCAATAAGGCCATTAGATAAGGTTTTACTGAGCAGTGTGATACATTCCTGGAAGATAATAACTCAGTGGTAGAAAATATCTAGAAGTTTAGGTAAGTTGCAAAACATGACAAGAATCACTTTGCATCTATGAAGACTTTGGAAAGAAACTCGAGGCTAATGAGGAAAATTTACCGTGAGGAACAAGCATAAAGCTCTAGTCAAAATTATCACAATTTCAAAATTTTCTACCATAATAATTCTTTTAAAAAGTGAAGCTAAAATGATTAACTGATTCTTTGGTTACTGGTTAAGTAAAAAGTTTTGATGATTTGCAAAGTCCTGAGAGTTTAAGTCAGTCTACTCCTTGCCCTGCTTCTCCTCTATTAACTTCTACATATATCCTGAAAGGAAATGGATTACTAAGCTGGTTTAAATGAATAAAATGTCCTAAAATCTCTACTTAATATAATAGAGCAAGATATTTCTTTTAACCATGCTATTCATTTTTTGTCATTATTTTTAAATTGCTTGTAATTATGAACTGAAAAAAATTAAGGAAATATCTACAAATTTTAAGTCATAAAGCAAAAGGAACCCTTGAAATAAGTATGTTGTACTTCTCAAATAAGCTAAGAAAAAAAAAATTGAAAAATTTAACCAAAAACTAGGAACCCTCGTCATAAATAAGTAAAATATGTTGTAGTTCTCAAACAAAGAGAACAACTGAAATTTTAATCATAAAATTGTATTAAAATCTTTGAAGAAATAAATATGCATATTTGAAATGCAGTATGCTATTGCCTTGATATGTACAATTTTATATTTTCCATCTTTTTTCTTTTTTAATTGAAATTAGTTTTTGATGATGCTATATATTCTGATTATTGTTGCCCCTCACAGAAATCTTCCCACATATATCCATACACTTTGCTTTCTCTCTAGTAAACAAGAAGTACCTAAAAAATAATATATGCAAACAGATCAGACGAAGACAAAGCAAAGAAACAAACAGAAGAAAAAATATCCAGAGAAAAGCACAAACACCTATCACAGAGTTACATATACTTAGAAACTAAAATCCCCACATCATAAAACTAGAAATTGTAATGAATATGCAAAACACTGATATTGTGGAAATATAATGCATTGACAAAATATTATGGGACAAAGGACCTTCCAAAATGCTATTGATTTTGTGTTAGCCATCTACTCCTGGTCATAGGATCTGCCCTTAAGAGTGGTTTGTATACCCAGTGAGACTAGGTTAATGAAAACTTGCTTTTTCCAATAGTTATCATTTGGAAATAACTTGTGGATTAGAGTGAGGACAATTTTATTTTATATTTCTTTTTTTTTTAAAGATTTATTTTATTTATTATATGTAAGTACACTGTAGCTGTCTTCATACACTCCAGAAGAGGGAGCCAGATCTCGTTACGGATGGTTGTGAGCCACCATGTGGTTGCTGGGATTTGAACTTATCACCTTCGGAAGAGCAGTCGGGTGCTCTTACCCGCTGAGCCATCTCACCAGCCCCTATTTTATATTTCTAGTAAATAGTTTAAACTTTATATTTAGAAAATATGAACGATATAGTTTTTGTGATACTTTACAAAATTTACTTTAAGTAAAAAGGAATTTTTAAAACTTTTGTTAAATCCTATTTAATGTGTACAAGCATTTGCCAAGCAAAAGTTAATTCCAGATCAGACTGAATTGGAGTTACAGACAGTTATGAGTTGCCATGTGGGTGCTGGGAATAAAACCTGCATCTTTTGTAAGAACAACCAGTGTTTTTAACTGCTGAGCCAACTCTCCAGCCCAATGAAAAGATTGTCAGGATATGTGATGAATGAATGATATCAGAAATTTAAAAAAATCTGTTGGTTTGTGTGCCATAAGTGGCTTCTAATAGTTAAAAGGCCTCTGCTGTGTGGAACATAGTTTAGAGTATACCCTGATCTGTAGACTGAGGTAAGTTAATATTAATTTTGAAAGCACTATAGGAAATCTATACAGCAATAATACATTTGGTCTAATATCGCTAACAGTAAAATTTGTAACCTGCAGTACTTTTATAGTAGATGAAATATATCAGGTAAGTAAAATTAATCCGGATGACAGTATATTAGAATAAAAGCCTCTCACACCAAAGGAAAAGTAAAAACCTATGCTGACTTAATCTGCTTCACAGATGAACCATCTACAAAAACCACAAGAAGGAAATCTAACCAATCTGAAGGAATTTGTTCTTCTTGGATTTTCAGATGTTCCTGATCTCCAGTGGGTTCTATTTGGTCTATTGATTGCTATGTATTGCTTCATCTTATTAGGCAATGGCACCATTGTACTAATCACAAAAGTAGACTCTGCTCTTCAGACCCCTATGTACTTTTTTCTTGGTAACTTTTCCTTCTTAGAGATATGTTATGTATCAGTTACTCTTCCAAGAATGGTCTTCAACCTTGGAACACAAAGAAGGACCATCTCTTTCGTTGCCTGTGCTACACAAATGTGCTTCACTCTTATCCTGGGGGCCACAGAGTGTTTCTTGCTGGCTGTGATGGCCTATGACCGTTATGTTGCCATCTGTAACCCCCTGCACTATCCTCTAGTTATGAACCAAAAGGTGTGTTCTCAATTGGTGATTGGCTCCTGGATCAGTGGAATCCCAATTCAGATAGCGCAGACATCACATATCTTTTCTCTGTCGTTTTGTGGTTCCCACGAGATCAACCACTTCTTCTGTGACATTCCCCCAATACTTCACCTGGCTTGTGGGGACATCTTTATCAATGAGATGATGGTTTTCTTAGGTGCTTTCTTATTTGTCTTGTTTCCATTCCTGTTAATAGTATTTTCCTATAGTAAAATCATCTCTACAGTCTTGAAGCTATCATCAACCAAAAGTCGAGCCAAAGCCTTCTCTACTTGTTCTTCTCATCTTGCAGTTGTGATATTATTTTTTGGATCAGCTATGATTACATATTTTAGATCCAATACTAGTCATTTGGGTGAGACAGATAAAGTACTTTCTCTTTTCTATACTGTTGTGACCCCTATGTTTAATCCCATGGTATACAGTCTAAGAAACAAGGATGTCACAATAGCACTGAGAAAATTCTTATGCAAACAATGTGTGAAAATATAATATGACTTATATTAGAGGTATACCTTTGTATGTGTCTAAATTTGCAGAAATATCTATCTTCAATTATGTATCTTACCTGTTTCTATATGTGATTACAAGAAAATAAAATTTATTTGTGATATTGAGAGACATATATCTCTTAGTTATGTTAAGTAATACATATTACCAAAGTAAAAATACTTCATTTTTACATATATATTTATTGTGAAACATTATTCTCAAAACAAAACATAGGATACCGTTGACTTTCATATGAGACTGTTGACTTTATTTTAACACATATTCTCATATACTAACTACTGAAAATGTATATATAATTCATTTCCACATTCAGTTAGAATGATTTTATTACATAGGAAAATTACTTTCAATTGAGTCTCTTGTGTCTCTAAGGTTATTTTGTGTATAAAGGCCCTTGCTTTCAAATCTTATAACTTGTGTCTTATCTCCAGAACCAATATTATGACAGAAGAAAACCTACCCCTTCAAGTAGTCCTCTGATCTCCAGACAAGTGCTAGAGGATACATGTTCTCACAAATGCACACATACACACACACAAACACACACAGAGAGATGCAGGGGATACAAACACACATATGCACGCTGTTTCAGAAAACGTTCCATGAGGTGCTGTGAGGAAGTTATTTTCTTTGGTGTTTTGGTAAAATGTTCTATAATTATTATTTAAGTATACTTGGTTTGTGATGTCATTTGGTTCCAGCATTTCCCTTTTGATGTTTTGTCTGGGTGATCTGCATCTTGGCAAGTGAGGAGTATTGAGATCATTACTCTCACTGTTATAGGGTCATTATGTGATTATAGCTGTAGTAGTGAATTTGGGTGACCTGTTTTCTTGTATAGATGGTTAGAGATGGAATATATTTCTGTGGATTTCTCTTTGATTAACATATGTCATATAGTATATGATTAATTTTGGTTTGAAGTCTACTTGTCAGATATTAAAATGGCTACATGAGTTTGTTTCTTGTGTCCATTGTTACATATGGTTTGAATAAAAGCAACTAGTAAATCTGCATTTGTTGTAAATGAAAATATCATTAACAGTCATTTTAACTATTTTTTATTTGAAATTAGACTACATTTACATTATGTTCCCTCCTATGTTGTCGCTACTTTTCTCCCTCCAACCATTCCTATATATGCCTAGTATTCTAATTCATACCTTCTATTTATCATCGCATACACTCATATCATATATGTATACATATGTACAAATTGTTTAGTTCATATAAACTTACTTCTAGGATTTGGGGACTGTCCACGTGGTATTGGCCATCAATGTGATTACCATTCATCTGAGGAGACTACTTCTCATGCTTATAGCATTCCTTAGCTTCTTCATTGTCTATGCATGAAGTTCCATGAGGATGTCCCCTTTTATGTTACTTTGTCTATTTGCATGTCTTTGTTTACCCGTCATTTTTCTTAGACTCTGTGGGTATAATATTTCTGATTTTTAGGGGATATTTTAATGATATTTCCATCTTCTTATTTATACAGTTAAACTTGAATTTTTAGTATTTTGTTTTTACCAAAGATATACTTTGCATTAGGAAGAAGTAAATTCAGACACATGGTGACCTGTCAATGAGATTTAGGTATCCAACCTATTGTGAAATTTGTTATGTGCTTTGAAAAGGTTTTGTCAGTCCATGAAATCAACCAGTTCTAAACCCATTTATTCATACATTCCTAAGTAAGACTAGAGAAACACTGCGTTGCTGCTTTTCTGACTAAAGGCAGCAGAAATATAGGTGAATTGCTCAAATAACAAATGTTGCAAGGTCTGCCCAGGGTGATATCAAAGTGAATAATGAATAAAGCACCAATAATTTCAGATGGAGCAGGACCTAGTACTACTAAAATGTAGTACAATGATTAACAGCACGAAGCAAATAAAACTCGAAAAAATCAGTCTGGAGATACTACACAGAGACCTTCTAGCCCCAGGTTGAACAGGGGAACACCACTAAGATGAGTAGGTGTATAGTGGAGTGATGGGAGAGAAAGGGGAGAGAAATGGTTTCTGTGTCATGAAGAGAGTTCATGAGGAACTTGCACTACCATTTGTGGCGATGGTGATATCCTTCCATGCTGCTGGGAAGGGCCACATCTGGTTCCTTAACCCTGCTATAGCACGGGATTATGGCCATTTCCATGGTTCATGTTACCATCAAAGAACATGTGAACATCTGTGGCCTGGGCTGCAACCTGGGTCCATGTTGATATCAAATGGCTGATATAAGCTGACCCTGACACCCACCCCTGCTTAGAGATGTGGGAGAGATAACTTTGCCCCTTACAGGCTGCCAGAGGCAGCACAGATGTCCTGGCCCCTCACCTAAGAAGCAGGGGAGAAAAGGGTCCTGTGGCTTGAAGGTGGTAGAGCTAAAATGAGGGACTAGACAAGGCTGTCCACTCTATCCTTACCTGTTCAATATAGTAATTAGAGAACAAAAGGAGGTTGAAGGGATATGAATTAGAAAGGAAGAAGTCAAAATATTACTATTGGTAGATTATATGATAGTATACTTAAGTGACACCAAATTTCAACCAGAGGATTCCTAAATCTGATAAACAATTTCAGAAAAAGTAGCTGGATATAAAATTAACTCAAACAAATCAGTGGCCTTCCTCTACACAAATGATAAAACAGGCTGAGAAAGAAATTAGGGAAGCAACATCCTTCACAATAGTCACAAATAATATAAAATACCTTGGTGTGACTCTAAGCAAGTGAAAGATCTTTTAAAAGAACTCCAAGTCTCTGAATAAAGAAATCAGAGAAGATCTAAGATGGAAAAATCTCCCCTGCTCATGGTTTGGCAAGATAAATACAGTAAAAATGGCCATCTTATAGAAAGCAATCTATAGATTCAACAAAATCCCCATTAAAATTTCAACTCAATTCTTCATAGATTTAGAAAGACTAATTTCCAAATTCATCTGGAATACCAAAAGTCCCAGCATATCAAAAAATATTCTCAACAATAAAAGAACTTCTCTTAGAATCAGCACTCCTGACCTCAAGCTGTTCTACAGAGCTATTCTGACAAAAATTGCATGGTGTTGGTACAGTGACAAGCTGGTAGATCAATGGAATAGAATTGAATACACAGAAATGAACCCACATACCTATGGTCACTTGACCTTTAACAAAGGTATTAACAAACCATTGAGTGGAAAAAAAGAAAGCATTTCAACAACTGATGCTGGATCAACTGGCATTTATCATGTAGAAGACTGCAAATCAATGGATTCTCATCTCCTTATACAAAGCTCAAGTCCAAGTAGATCACAAAATCTACATAAAATCAGATATACTGACACAGAGAAGAAAGTGAAGAATAGCTTCGAAAATATGGGCACAGGGGAAAAGTTCCTAAACAGAAAACAATGGCTTGTGCTGTAAGATCAAGAATGGACAAATGGAGGCCGGGCGTGGTGGTGCACGCCTTTAATCCCAGCACTCGGGAGGCAGAGGCAGGTGGATTTCTGAGTTCAAGGCCAGCCTGGTCTACAAAGTGAGTTCCAGGACAGCCAGGGCTATACAGAGAAACCCTGTCTCGAAAAACCAAAAAAAAAAAAAAAAAAAAAAAAAAAAAAAAAAAAAAAAAAAAAAAAAAAAAAAAAAAAAAAAAAAAAAAAAAAAAAAAAAAAAAAAAAAAAAAAAAAAAAAAAAAAAGAATGGACAAATGGGACCTCATAAAATTGCAAAGCTTCTGTAAGGCAAAGGACAATGTCAGGAGTGTAAAAAGGCCACCAACAGATTGGGAAAGATCTTTACCAATCACATATCTGATAGTGGGCTAATATCCAATATATAAAAAGAACTCAAGAAGTTAGATTTCAGATAATCAAATTACTCTATTTTAAAATGGGGTACAGACTTATTTATTGTTATACTATAGTCAGCAGGATTTTGCTGAAAGAACCCTGATATAGTCCCTGACAAATACAGAAGTGGATGCTCACAGTCATCTATAGGGTGGAACACAGGGTCCCCAATGTAGGAGCTAGAGAGAGTACCCAAGAGCTGTAGGAGTCTGCAACTCTATAGATGGAACAACACTATGAACTAATCAGAACCCCCAGAGCTCATGTCTCTAGCTGCATATGTATTAGAAGATGGACTAGTTGGCCATTATCGGGAAGAGAGGCCCCTGGGTCTAGCAATCTTTATATGCCCCAGTACAGGGGAATGCCAGGGCCAAGAAGTAGGAGTGGCTGGGTAGGGGAGCAGGGTGGGGGGAGGGTATAGGGGACCTATGGGATAGCACTTGAAATGGAAATGAAGAAAATATCTAATAAAAAATGGAGTACAGAGCTAAAAAAAAAAAAAGAATTCTAAACTAAGGAATACTGAATGGCTGTGAAGCATCTGAAAAAATGTTCAAAATCCTTAATCATCAAGAAAATGCATATCAAAACAACCCTGAAATTTTACCTCATACCAGTCAGAATGGCTAAGATCAAAAACTCAGGTGACTACAGATGCTGGCAAGGATGTGGAGAAAGAGGAACACTCCTTCATCGCTGGTGGGATTGAAATCTGGTACAACCACTCTGGAAATCAGTTTGGTGGTTCGTCAGAAAATTGGACATAGTACTACTGGAAGATATGGCAAATACCACTCCTGGGCATATACCCAGAAGATGTTCTAACATGTAATAAGGACACATGCTCAACTATGTTCATAGAAGCCTTCTTTATAATAGCCAGAAGCTGGAAAGAACCCAGATGTCCCTCAAGAGTGGAATGGATACAGAAAGCATGGTACATTTACACAATGGACTACTACTCAGCTATTAAAAACAATAAATGGATGGATCCATAGGATATCATCCTGTGTGAGGTAACCAAATCACCAAAGAACACACATGATATGCATTCATTGATAAGTGGATATTAGCCCAGAAGTTTGGAACATCCAAGATATAATTCACAAAACATATGAACCTCAAGAAGAAGGAAGACTAAAGTGTGGATACTTTGATCCTTCTTAGAAGGGGGAACAAAACCCCCATAGAAGGAGATTCAGAGACAAAATGTGGAGTAGAAACTGACCCACCTGAGGATCCATCTCATATAAAATCACCAAACCCAGACACTCTTTTGGATGCCAACAATTGTTAGCTGACAGGAGACTGATATAGCTCTCTCCTGAGAGGCTCTGCCAGTGCCTGACAAATAAAGAAGTGGATGCTCACATCCTGAGAATAGGGTCCCCAATGAAGGAGCTAGAGAAAGGACCTAGGGAGCTGAAATGGTTTGTAGCCCCCAAAGAAGGAACAATAATATGAACTAACCAGTACCCTCAGAGCTCACAGGGATTAAACTACCAACCAAAGAGTACACATAGTGAGATTCATGGCTCCAGCTGCATATGTAGCAGAGTATGACTTAGTCAGATATCAATGGGAGGAGAGGCACTTGGTCCTGTGAAGGCTCTTTGTCCCAGTGTGGGGAATGCCAAGGCTAAGAATCTGGAGTGGGTGTGATGGTGAGAAATGAGAGGGGGGAGGATATAGGGAGAGAGTGTTTTTAGAAGTCAAACCAAGAATTATGGTAACATTTGAATTGTAAATAAAGAAAATATCTGGGTTCCTTCTGGTCAGCACCAGTGAGTGGAGGGCCATCTTGGGCTAAAACTTGGTAGACATTCCCACAGTCCCTAGAGGACTCTCTGCCACTCAGGTACCCTAGCATGCCCAGGATTTTAGGATCACTGGTGAGTGGAACAAAACCACTAGCCAGACTAACTAGAGGGCACAGGGACAGTATCCTAATTAACAAAATCAGAGATGAAAAGGAAGATAAAACAACAGAATCTGGGGACATCCAAAAAAAAAATCATTAAATCTTACTATAAGAGCCTAAAATCAACAAAACTGGAAAACCTGGATGAAATGGAAATTTTTCTGTATAGATACCAAGTCCCAAAGCTAAATCCAGATCAGATTAACAATCTAAATATTGCCATATCCCCTAAAGAAATACAAACAGTCATTAATAGTTTTCCAACCAAAAAGATCAGGACCAGATGGGTTTAACACAGAGTTCTATCAGACCTTCAAAGAAGAACTAGTTCCAATACTCCTCAAACTATTCCACAAAATAGAAAGAGATGGTAATCTTCCCAATTCATTCTATGATGCCACAATTACTCTGATACCTAAAACACACAAAAACCCAACAAAAAAAGATAACTTCAGAGACATTTCCCTTATGAATATCAATGCAAAAACAGTCAATAAAATTCTCACAAACCAAATCCAAGAACACATCAAAACTATCATCCATCATGATCAAGTAGGCATTATACCAGGGATGCAAGGATGGTTCAATATGCAGAAATCCATCAACATAATCCACTATATAAACAAACCAAAAGGCAAAAACCACGTGATAATCTCATTAGATGCCAAGAAAGCATTCGACAAAGTCCGAAACCCTTTCATGATAATAGTCTTGGAAAGAGCAGGAATTCAAGGCTCATACGAAACATAATAAAACAATATACAGCAAAACGGTAGCCAACATCAAACTAAATAGTGAGAAAATAGAAGCAATCCCACTAAAATCAGGGTCTAGACAATTCTACCCACTCTCTCCCTACATATTCATCATAGTACTTGAAGTCATAGCTAGAGCAATTAGACAACAAAAAGAGGTCAAAGAGATAGAAATTGGAAAGGAAGACGTCAAAATATCACTATTTGCAGATCATATCCTTAAGAAACCCCCAAAATTCCACCAGAGAACTCCTAAACCTGATAAACAACTTCAGTGAAGTAGATTGATATAAAATTATCTCAAACAAATCTGTGGCCTTTCTCTACACAAAGGATAAACAGGATAAGAAAGAAATCAAGGAAACAGCACCCTGCACAATAGTCACAAATAATATGAAATACCTTGGTGTGACTCTAACTAAGGAAGTGAGATATCTGTATGATAAGAACTTCAAGTATCTGAAGAAAGAAATCGAAGATCTCAGTAGATGGACAGATCTCTCATGCTCATGGATTGGCAAAATTAATAGAGTAAAAGTGGCCATCTTGCCAAAAGGAATTTACAGATTCAGTGCAATCCCCATCAAAATTCCAACTCAATTTTTCACTAAGTTAGAAAGGGCAATTCAAATTCACCTGGAATACCAAAATTCATAAGATAACAAAAACTATTCTCAACACTAAAATAACCTCTGGTTGTATCACCATCCCAACCTCAAGTTGTACTACAGAGCAATTGTAGTAAAAACTACATGGTCTCGAAGATATGAGCACAGGAGAAAGATTCCTAATCAGAAGAGCAATGGCCTGTGCGGTCAGATCAAGAATTGACAAATGGGACCTTATGAAATTGCAAAGCTTCTGTAAGGCAAAAGACACAGTCAGCAAGACAAAAAGGCCACCAACGGATTGGGAAAGGATTTTTACCAATCCTAAATCTGATAGGGGACTAATATCCAACATCTACAAAGAGGTAAAGAAGCTAAACTCCAGAAAAATGAATAACCGCATTAAAAAATGGTGTACAGAGCTAAACAAAGAATTCTCAATTGAGGAAATCCGAATGGCTGAGAAACATCTGAAAAAATGTTTAACATCATCAGGGAAATGCAAATCAAAACAACACTGAGATTCCACCTCACACCAGTCAGAATGGCTAAGATCAAAAATTTAGGTGACAGCAGATGCGGGCGAGGATGTGGAGAAAGAGGAACACTCCTCCATTGCTGGTGGGATTGCAAGCTTGTACAACCTCTCTGGAAATCAGTCTGGCGTTATCTCAGAAAACTGAACATTGTACTACCAGAGGATCCAGCAATACCTCTCCTGGGCATATACCCAGAAGATGTTCCAAATGGTAAAAAGGACACATGCTCCACTATGTTCATAGCAGCCTTATTTATAATAGACAGAAGCTGGAAAGAACCCAGATGTCCCTCAACAGAAGAATGGATACAGAAAATATGGTACAGTTACACAATGGAGTACTATTCTGCTATTAAAAAATGAATTTATGAAATTCTTGGGCAAATGAATGAATCTAGAGGACATAATCTTTAGTGAGGTAACCCAATCACAAAAGAAGTCATTGGATATGTGCTCACTGATAAATGGATATTAGCCCAGATACTTAGAACACCCAAGATACAATCTGCAAAACACATAAAAATCAAGAAGGAAGACCAACGTGTGGATACTTCATTCCTCCTTTGAATAGGAAACAAAATACCCATGAAAGGAGTTACAGAGACAAGGTTTAGAGCTAAGAAGAAAGGATGGACCATACATCCCATACTAACCCACTGGGGATCCATCCCATAATCAGTCACTAAACTCAGACACTATTGCATAGGGCAGTGTCTTAGTCAGGGTTTCTATTCCTGCACAAACATCATGACCAAGAAGCAAGTTGGGGAGGAAAGGGTTCCTTACTGCTGTTTATCACCAAGGAAGTCAGGACTGGAAGGAACTCAAGCAGGTCAGAAAGCAGGAGCTGATGCAGAGGCCATGGAGGGATGTTCTTTACTGGCTTGCTTCCCCTGGCTTGCTCAGCCTGCTCTCTTATAGAACCCAAGACTGCCAGCCCAGAGATGGTCCCACCCACAAGGGGCTCTTGATCACTAATTGAGAAAATGCCTCACAGCTAGATCTCATGGAGGCATTTCTCCAACTGAAGCTCCTTTCTCTGTGATAACTCCAGCTGTGTCAAGTTGACACAAACCTAGCCAGTACAATTGACCCCTTGTCAACTTGACACACAAATACATCACTAGTAAGCCTCAATCCTTAGTTCTTACTCAACCCCAAGATCTTAAATAACTTTAAAAGTACCACAGTCTTTACATATTAAAAAGTTCAATCCTTTTAAAACATCTTTTAAAATTCAAAGTACTTTAAAATTCAAAGTCTCTTAACTGTGGGCTTCATTTAAAAACTTCCTTCAAGAGGGAAAAATATCAGGGCACAGTCACAATCAAAAGCAAAAATCAATCTCCAACCTTCCAATGTCTGGGATCCAACTCACAATCTTCTGGGCTCCTCCAAGGGCTTGGGTCACTTCTCCAGCCATGCCCTTTGTAGCACACACATTGTACTCTAGGCTCCAGCTGCCTGTACTCCATTGCTGCTGCTGTTCTTGGTGGTCATCTCATGGTACTGACATCTCCAAAATGCTTCTGTAACTAGGCTTCAACACTAGCCTTTCATAGGCTCTCTTCATGGTGCCGAGCCTCAACTCCTTTACATGACCCCTTCAGTCCTGGGCCATCAATTGCAACCGAGGCTGCACCTTCACCAATGGCCTTCCATGGCCTCTCACAGTGCTTCAGTGGCCTCAGCTGCTCTGCATGACTCCTTCATGCCTTCAAAACCAGTACCACCTGGGTAACTCTTACACATTACCAAGTCTAGCCACAGCATAAGGTACAACCTTGGCTATCTCTGGAACACAACCTCTGTGCTCTCAGAAAACACTTCCCAGAAGATGTCACCTCAACGATGCTGGTCTCTTCTTAATCACTGCTAATTTCTTAGCTCCAGCTAACCAGCATCAATAGTCCCAGTAATGCAAAGGTTCTGCTTTAGTAGTTCTGGTATCTTGTTAATCACAGCTGATTCTTCAGCCCCAGCTAACCAGAACCACAGAATCTTCACAAAGAAACAATGGCCCTGAAATGAGTCTTTAATTTTCCCTCTGAAATTTCACAAGNGTCACAGGAATACCCCACTCTGCTGGTACCAATTTGTCTTAGTCAGGGTTTCTATTCCTGCACAAACATCATGACCAAGAAGCAAGTTGGGGAGGAAAGGGTTTATTTGGCTTACACTTCCATACTGCTGTTCACCACCAAAGGAAGTCAGGACTGGAACTCAAGCAGATCAGAAAGCAGGAGCTGATGCAGAAGCCACAGAGGGATGTTCTTTACTGGCTTGCTTCCCCTGGCTTGCTCAGCCTGCTCTCTTATAGGACCCAAGATTGCCAGCCCAGAGATGGTCCCACCCACAAGGGGCTCTTGATCACTAATTGAGAAAATGCCTCACAGCTAGATCTCATGGAGGCATTTCTCCAACTGAAGCTCCTTTCTCTGTGATAACTCCAGCTGTGTCAAGTTGACACAAACCTAGCCAGTACAGGCAGCAAGTGTTTACTGAAGGGACCCTGATATAGCTGACTCCCACAGAAGTGGATGATCACAGTCATCCATAAGAAGGAGCACGGGGCCCACATTGGAGAAGCTAGAGACAGAACACCAGGAGCTGAAGGGGTCTGCAACCCTAGAAGAGGAACAACAATATGAACTAACCAGAAGCCCCAGAACTCGTGTCTCAAGCATCATATGTAACAGAAGATGGCCTGGTCAGCCATCATTTGGAGGAGAGGCCCCTTGGTACTGCAATCTTTATATGCCCCAATACAGGGGAATGCCAGGGCCAAGAAGTGGGAGTGGGTGGGCAGGGGAGCAGGGAGGGGGGGAGGGGACTTTCGGAATAGCATTTGCAATGTAAATTAAGAAAATATCTAATAAAAAAATTAAAAAAAAAACAGCTACATGGTACTGGTACAGTGACAAACAGGTAGATCAATGGAACAGAATTGAAGACACAGAAATGAACCCACACACTTATAGTCACTTGATCTTTTGCAAAGGAGCTAAAACTATCCAGTGGAAAGTAGACAGCATTTTCAACAAATTGTGCTGGCTCAACTGGTAGTTAACATGTAAAAGAATGTGAAATGATCCATTCTTATCTCCTTTTACAAAGCTTAGGTTTAAGTAGATCAAATAACTCCACATAAAACCAGAGACACTAAAATTTATAGAGGAACAAGTGGGAAGAGCCTCGAAGATATGGGCACAGGGGAAAAATTCCTGAACAGAACACCAACTGCTTGTTTTGTAAGTTCAAGAATTGACAAATGGGACCTCATGAAATTGCAAAGCTTCTGTAAGGCAAAGGACACTGTCAGTAAGACCAAATAGCAACCAACCAACAGATTTGGAAAAGATCTTTACCAATCCTAAATCAGATAGGGGACTAATATCCAATATATATAAAGAATGAACACAAGGAGTTGGACTCCAGATAACCAAACAACCCTATTAAAAAATGAGGCACAGAGCTAGACAAAGAATTCTCAACTGAGGAATACTGAATGGCTGAGAAGCACTTTTTAAAAAAGTTCAACATCCTTAATCAACAGGGAAAACAAATCAAAACAAACCTGAGTTTCCACCTCATATCAGTAAGAATGGCCAAGATCAAAAACTCAGGTGAGAGCAGGTGCTGGCAAGGATGAGGAGAAAGAGGAACACTTTTCCAATGTTGGTGGGACTGCAAGGTGGTACAACCACTTTGGAAACAAGTTTGGCAGTTCCTCAGAAAATTGGATATAGTTCTACTGGAAGATCCAGCAATACCACTCCTGGGCATATATTCAGAAGATGCTCTAACATGTAATAAGGACACATGCTCCACTATGTTGATTGCAGCCTTATTTCTAATAGCTAGAAGTTGGAAAGATGTCTTGCAACAGAGGAATGGATACAGAAAATGTGATACATTTACACAATGGAGTACTACTCCATTAAAAACTATAAATTTAAACTATAAAACTATAAAGCTATTAAAAACAATAAATTTATGAAATTTTTAGACTAATGGATGGATCTGGAGGATATACTCTTGAGATAACTCAATCACAAAAGAACAGACATGATATGCACTCACTGATAAGTTGATATTAGCCCAGAAGCTCCAAATCCTTCTAAGAAGGGGGAACAAAATATCCATGGAAGGAGTTACAGAGATAAAGTTTTAAAAAGAGACTGAAGAAATGACCATACACAGACTGACTCACTTGGGGATCCACCCCATAAACAACCACTAAACCCAGACACTAGGCAGATACCAACAAGAGCCTGCTGACAGGAGCCTGATAGAGCTGTCTCCTGAGTAGCTCTGCCAGTACCTGGAAAATACAGAAGTGGATGCTCACAATCATTTGTTGGACTGAGTACAAGGTCCCCAATGGAGCTAGAGCAAGTACCCAAAGATTTGAAGATGTCTGAAATCCCATAGGAGGAACATCAACATGACCTTACCATTACCCCCAGAGCTTCTTGGAACTAAACCACCAATGAAAGAAAACACAAGGTTCATTCAACTTGTGGCTCTAGCTATATATGTAGCAGAGGATGGCCTAGTCTGTCATCGATGGGAAAAGAGGCCTTAGGTCCTGTGAAGGTTCTATGCTCCAGTATAGGGGAATTCCAGGACCGGGAATGAGAGTGGGTAGGTTGGGGAGCACAGAGAAGGAGAAGGAGAAAGGAGACGTTCAGAGGGTAAACTAGGAAAGGGGATAACATGAAATGTAAATGGAGACAATACCTAATAAAATATATTTTTAAAAATAGGGATTCGCAGGTTTGGCCATGCTGGAATAAGTACAGCCATGTTGGAGGAAGTTTCTCTTTCGGGTGGGCTTTGTGGTTTCAGTTGTCCAAGCAAGTCACAGTGGATCCAGACTGCCTGTGTCCTGTCACCATGCTACCCAGCATGATGATAATGAAATAAACCTTTGAAAACTGTAAACAAACCCCAATTAATTATTTTCTTTATATGAATTGCCATGGGAAGAAAAAAAAAGAGACGAGGTAGAGAGCTAAAAAAATCAATTCTCAACTGAGGAATACTGAATGTCTGAGAAGCACCTAAAAAAAAAAAAAATATATATATATATATATATATATATATATATATATATATATTCAACATCCTTAGTCATCAGGTAAATGCAAATCAAAACAACCCTGAGATTCTACCTCACACCAGTCAGAATGGCCAAGATCAAAAGCTCAGGTGACAACAGATGCTGGTAAGGATGTGGAGAAAGAGGAACACTCCTCAATTGTTGGTTGGATTGCAAGATGGTACAACCACTTTGGAAATCAGTTTGGTGGTTTCTCAGAAAGTTAGACATAGTACTACTGGAAGATCCAGCAATACCACTCCTGGGCATATATTCAGAATGCTCCAACATGAAAGAGGGATACATGCTCCACTATGTTCATAGAAGCCTTATTTATAATAGCCAGAAGCTGGAAAGAACCCAGATTTCTCTCATCAGAGGAATGGATACAGAAAATGTAGTACATTTGTACAATGGAGTACTACTCAGCTATTAAAAACAATGAATTTATGAAATTCATAGGCAAATGCATGAATCTGGAGTATATCATCCTGAGTGAAGTAACCGAATCACAAAAGAACACACATGATATGCACTTACTGATAAGTAAATATTAGCCCAGAAGCCCAGAAGCTCAGAATACCCAAGATAAAATTCACAAAATAAATAAAATTCAAGAAGAAGGAAGACCATAGTGTGGGTACTTCTATCCTTAGAAAGGGGGTTCACAAAACACCCATGGAAGGAGAAACAGAGACTAAGTTTGGAATAGAGACTGAAGAAATGACCATCTGAAGACTGACATCTGGTGATCCATCCATTTACAATAACCAAGCCCAGATTCTGTTTTGGATGCCAACAAATGCTTGCTGACAGGAGCCTGATACAGCTCTCTCCTGAAAGGCTCTGCCAGTGCCTCACAAATACAGAAGTGGATGTTCACAGCCATCCATTGGACTAAGCATAGAATTCCTATGAATGAGCTAGAGAAAAGATCCTAGAAGCTGAAGGGGGTTGTAGCCCCATAGGAGGAACACAATATAAACTAGCCTGAACCCCCAGAGTTCCCAGGGACTAAACCACCAACCAAAGAGCACACATGGTGAGATTCATGGCTCCAGCTGCATATGCAGCAGAGGATGTCATAGTCAGACATCAATGGGAGGAGAGGCTCTTTGTTCTATAAAGGTTTTATGCCCCAGTGTGAGGGAATGCCAGGGCCAGGAAACAGGAATGTGTGGGTTGGTGAGCAGGGGGAGGGGGAAAGGGATAGAGGGAGGGATTTTTTTTTTTTTTTTTGAGGGGAAACCAGGAAAGGGGATAACATTTGAAATGTAATAAAAGAAAATATCCAATACAATGAAAAAAAAAAGAAAATATCCAATAAAGAAAAACAAAAAAGGAAAAAGAAAAAGTCCAATGAAGTCAGTTGCTAATAGAGAGCTACAGAGAACCACAGGGATTCATCAAATGGTAAGGTTTGGCATTTGTCTCTGTTTCAGAAAGACTGGCAACTTATGAGTCATTCTTATCAATCTGAGTGCAGTAATGGAGAGTTGTCTTATAAAATACTTGCCCAACCTTGTTTTAACTTACTACAAATGCATTCTAAGAGTCATTAAGGTGATATAAATTATTTATTACTTTTCAAATGATAAGACTTTGTGGGTTTTGGAAATCAATATCATCTAAATAGCTTATTTATTGTTACAAAATTATGGGAAATAAATCTTTATTGCATTATTATATTTTGTTTATTATACTATTTTTATACATTATATAATAGTATAATAACTATTATATGTAGTCTACTATAAATAAATGTTATGAATATCTAACATTTACTAGTTTTGATTTGTTTCTTCTTTGCCATGTCCGTGTCCTAAATATAAATATTACTTTGAACATTGCAATGAATTTTCTGTGATATGAAACTCTAGCTTATCTACTCCATGTAACCAATAATAACCAATAATGCTAAATTCATTAAATCCCTAGTGTTTTATGTAGGCTAGCTCAATTTTCTTAAAGATTTTCTAGGTTGCGTTATGTGTTTTATCCATTTAAAGGATTTTGGGAAGCTTAAAGTTCAATGACTCCTTTTATATTTTTTCTTCTAGTTTTATTATTACTCTTATAATATTATTGATAACTATTATTATTGATTCAGAGAAGCTTGTCAGAACTTGGAGAGCTGCATTAGCAGCTAACAGTTCTTGTTGCTCTTCAAGATCTGGGAGAAAACTGGCCTCCCAGGAGTGGTTCCAGTGTGAGCACAATAGGGACAAACCACAGTCAGAGACAGCAAAACCAGCTAACACCAGAGATAAGCAGATGGCAAGAAGCAAGAGCAAGAATGTAAGCAACAGAAATCAAGATTACTTGGTATTATCAAAATCATTTCTCCAGTGAGCTCTGTATACCCCAACACAGCAGAAAAGCAAGACTGATTTAAAATCACATCTCATGATGACGATAGAGGGCTTTAAGAAGGGCATAAATAACTCCCTTAAAGAACTACAGGAGAATACATGTAAACAGCTAGAAGTCCTTAAAGAGGAAACACAAAAATTCCTTAAAGAACTAAAGGAAAACACAAATTAATAGTAAAGGAATTGAACAAAGCCACCCAGGATCTAAAAATGGAAATATAAACAATAAAGAAATCACAAAGGGAGAAAACCCTGGAAATAGAAAACCTAGGAAAGAGATCAGGAGTCATAGATACAAATATCACCAACAGAATACAAGAGATAGAAAAGAGAATCTCAGGTGCAGAAGATACCATAGAAAACATTGATACAACAGTGAAAGAAAATGCAAAAGGCAAAAAGCTCTTAACCCAAAACATCCAAGATATCCAGGACACAATGAAAAAATGAAACCTAAGAATAATAGGTATAGAAGAGAGCTAAGAGTCACAACTTACAGGGCTAGTAAATATCTTCAACAAAATTATAGAAGAAAACTTTGCTAACCTAAAGAAAAATGCCCATGAACATACAAGAAGCAAACAGATCTCCAAATAGAAAAGAAATTCCTCCAGTCACATAATAATCAAAACACCAAATGCACAAATCAAAGAAAGAATATTAAAAGCAGTAAGGGAAAAAAGTCAAATAACATGTAAAGCTAGACCTATCAGAATTACACCAGACTTTTCACCAGGTACTATGAAGGCTAGAAGATTCTGGGAAGATCTCATACAGAACCCCACCCCCCACCCCCCCCCCAAAAAAAAAAAAAAAAAAAAAAAAAAAAAAACCTCTCAACTACCATAGATAGAGATACCAAATATTTCATAACAAAAACAAATTTACACAATATCTTTCCACAAATCCAGCCATACAAAGGATAACAGATGGAAAACCCTTACACAAGGAGAGAATCTACACTCTAGGAAAAGCAAGAAAGTAATGTTTCAACAAAACCAAAAGAAGATAAGCTACACTAACATAAAAATAACAGAAAGCAACAATAACTATTCCATAATATGTCTTAATGTCAATAGACTCAATTATTTTTAGTTTAAAGGGACCTTTCTTACTATTTTCTATAAAACTTATACTGACTTACCTCCTATCAACACTGTACATGGGTTCCTTTTATCTAATGATCAACAATACTTACCTCTTAACTTTTGAAGATTGCCATTCTAAAAAGTGTGAAATGAATTCTCATTGTAGCTATGAACTGTGTTTTTTATTTGTAGTAGTGATCAGATGAGCCATGTTTCTTTGAAAAGCTATCTGTTCAGCTTGTTTGTCCACTTTTAATCTGTATTTCTATGTTAAGTTTTATGAGCTCTTTATATTGCTTATTGGATACTATTTATACTTAGTTCGCAAGTGTTTCCTACTCCCTACTCCCCTCTTTGCACCCTTTTCTTCTGCTTCTTTTGATGCATAAGAACCTCTTGGTGAGGTATATCCCTGCTTGGCAATTCTGATTTCCTGAGTGTTTTTGAATAGTTTGGGAATGCATGCATTGTTCAATTCAAAAAAAGGGGAAAAGAAAAAAAGGAAAAAAAGAAAGAAAAAGAAAAAAACAAAGACCCATAAACTTTTATATATTGAATTCATTTGGGTGGCACTTGTATGCCATGATACATGTGTGGAGGTTCAAAAGCACGCAGAAGATATCATTGCTTTCCTACTACCATGCAAATTCTACGAGTCAAACACAAGTCTCCAAGCTTGGCAGCACATGCCTCTGTTCACTGAGTCACCGTGCTGATCCTCTTCTAGCATTCTTAGTGTCCTGCGTCTCATATTTCAGTCTTTAACCCATCTTGTATTGATTTTTATGTCTACTGTAAGATTATACTGTAGGTTGTTTCTTTTCTTTTTTTTTTTTTTTTGGTATGGTGCATAAGTGCATATATGCTATGTGTTCACATGTATACCCATGCACCAGCAGTAAAAGAATGCCCTGAGGTGTTTCCTAGAAGTAGCTCATCTTCAACTCGTATTTGAAGATGGGGCTGTAACCAGTTTGTATCTAGACTCTTTAGGTATCCTTTTTTGTTTCTTCCAGGTGCTGGGATTATAATCATGTGAGAACAAACTTTTCTATCACATGCCTTCTATATCCTCAGACCTACTTTCACCTGTTCATCCCCCAATTTGTCACTGTCTCTTTTCTTTCTTGTTTCCTATAAGAATAATCAGTTGTCCTAGAATCATGTGTTTTATTTTTCATATTTCTTTTAAAAGTTTGTTTTACATCCTGACTGAAGTTTCCCCTCCCTCCTCTCCTTCCAGAATCCCTGCTTCCTGACCCCATCCACTCCTCCATTTTTCTTCAAAAAAGGACCAGCATTGATGGAAATCAACCAGTCATGGCATATCAAGTTGTAGTAAGACTAGGTATCTCCTCTTCTATTAAGGTTAGACAAGGCAACCCATCACGGTGAAAGGGTTCCAAAGGCAGGCAACAGAGTCAGAGACAGCTTCTGCTCCTGTTAGGATACCCACAGGAATTTTCAGATACACAACTATAACTTTTGTGCAGAGGGTCTAGGTCAGTCCCATGTGGACAGGAGAGATGGCTCAGCCATTACTTAGGCTCACAACCCAAACCATAAGATTTTTAGGTTTAATGAAGACGTTCGTTCACATGTAGTTTTTTTTTTTTTTTTTTTGGTTTTGTTTTTTGTTTTTTGGTATTTTTTGTTTGTTTGTTTGTTTTTTACTGGCAGTGCCTTTGTTTTGCTGTGACATTAAAGGAATGCTGGCATAATAAAATGAGTGTGGAAATGTTCCTCTTTAAGTTGAGAAAGATGAGTACTAATTAGTCTGGTAGGAAATAAATGTTTGATGGAACTCATCCATTGAACCACTGTTCCTCAGTTATCTCTGATGGGCCAATTTAGTAACTGGATCAATTTCATTGTTTGTTATCAGTCAGTTTGGGTTTTCTGCTTTATGGTTTCACCTTAGTAGTTAGTAAATTGTCTGAATTTACCATTTCTTCTCAGTTACTCTGCAGGTGCATAATTGCTCCTGCAGTCCTTCCTGGCCTTTGGGGTAAATCTCTTCTTTTTTAGTCTAATTAAAGTTTCTCACTTTTACATATCCTTAAAAAAAAAAGAGAGAGACTTCTGTAATTTCCTCACAAGGCTCTGTTTTGTAAGTATATCCCTGTATACATCAGGAATCTTATTACAATAAAAGAATGTAAAGATTTATTTATTTTTTAAAGTAGTAGTTTACTCAAGTATATTGTCTTTGTTGTTTTCTTTTGTTTTCATTTGTTCTGTTTCTTGATTCAGGAGGAAACATATTCCCTTTAATTAAAAAGTGACTTGGGAAAGAATTTATTCCCAGAGCAGAGGCAGAATCCTCCTTAAACAGCACAGGGTGAAGTGTGTGTTAGAAGGTGACTAACCTGTCTTTAAATAAATTAATACTTAGGCTTAGAAAATCCCACTTATTTAACTTTATATTCTGCCAATTTATAAAGGTAAGGATCAGGCTTAACATCATTCAACTCTGGATATATCTATAAATCAAATTTGTGCTTCCCTGTGTGTTTTTTCTTTATGTTAGCTTTAGGATAATTTTATTAGGTTAGTTGAGAACAAAATATAAAATCCTGTTAAGTATGAAGGGTAATTGAGCAGAAGACATTCTTAAAGTCATTAAAGTCACTATTATCTTATGTGCTACCATGAGTCAAGTAATACTTGAATTTTCATTTTTAATTACATTGGGAATAGTTCTTTTATCTTGCATATGTATTTAATATTTTACAAATATAAGACATAGATTTCATATCTCCTAAAAATCTAACTATGAAAATAAATGATCAAAATGTTAAATGAATATCACTGAAATATGCCTATTGCTTACAGTTACCAAAAGTACTCATGGTTGCTAAAAATTAACATCACTGGTAAAAGATTTTTAAATTATTAGGGACATATTAGCATATCTTTCACTTGAGTTTAATTTTTTTTTCTAGAAGAACATTTATGTATTCATGTCTACTTTTAATTTCCTGCTTTGATCTTATTTTATATATTTGCTCTGTAGGCTTTCTGTATGCATTATACATATTGGGATATTACATTATTTGATATTACAGTATTGACATACAATAACATCATTGTTTCAAGCATAAATATTTTTAGTCAAAGCCAAAATAACTAAATTTTACTGTAACAGATAACAGCTTTTCAAATTATTTTTATTATTTAATTTATGAAATTATATATATATATATATATATATATATATATATATATATATATATACTCTATTTCTTCGTAAAAGATTAATCATTATAAAGTTTTCCAACAGAAAATCAGGAGAACTGCTAAAATATTTGATGATTCTTCATCTGAAGAGATGCTTATTGTGAGAGAATTCACCATGTAGTAATTGATAGACCACTTGCCTATAATGCATAAGGCCAGAGATTCAGATACTAAACATTGAAATAAACAACATATAAAGGCAAATTTATGTTTTTCTATACATAAGTAAATCTACAATTGTTCATGCTAAACCTATAGTTTAGAATGGAAGACTAATAAATGTGAATAAAATGGATGACTTTTCCATTGAAAATTTTATTTATTTATACCATTTATTAGTTATTTCAAATTTTTCACATTTGAATACAACATATATTGATGATTTTTTCCTCTGGATAAAATATTGATACTTCCCACTGAGAGAGAAATGAACAGAAAAAGATTTCTGTAGAAGTAGAGAAAGCAAAAATCTTATAATATTTTTATCTAGGTACTTTTAAAAAAGATATCATAATTCTATTTAGAAACATACAGTTTTATTGAAATTTGTTTTAAATGCAAGTCAATGAAGACCACAATATAGGAAGATCCTGCTGTCCTGTTCCTTAAATAAATACAGCAAACCAAATCAAAAGGCATGTTTTATATTATTTATCCTTTTAGGACATCATTAAACAAGCAGATGTAGCCCACATAATACATCCTGGTCTTCAGGAAAATGATCTGGGTTTGAAGGGTTTTGTCAATGTCTGTGAATATAATTATACACTGACTTAAATAGGTGAGTAAACATGTTTAAATGCATTATGTAGTGTAATTAAAAAGGGAGAAACTTTTGGAATGTCTTATGATCTTGAGATGACCCTTTAGATCTGCCATTTTTATTAAAATTATCTGTAACATTTGAGTTTCTGTTATAGTAATTTCACAGTTTCATATTAAATTTTTATTAAGAGAAGTGTAAATTTTAGAATTAGAATGAAGTTCTATTACTACTTTAGAACTATCACTACATGTGAAATAGTACAAAGGAGAAAATATTTTTTTAATTATCATTCCTATTTTTGTCACAAAATTTTTAGAATATCCAAGTTAGTCTCAAGCCCTTGACATACTCAATTTGCACCTATGTTTTGAGACTAAAATTTTATATACCAAGAACATGTACCAGTTTCAGAACTCAGTTGAAAGCCAAACTCTTCTTTGAAGTGACTTCACTGACTCATCCTTAAGTGAATAACACTGAACTTAATTACTTTGAATATTGAGTATAAGACAATCAGATTTTGCTCATAGAGCAGATGATCCTTGTAAATTCAGCACATTTCTCAAAGGCTACACAGCTAAAGAAAATGTATCTACTACACTATAGATTTATATGTATAGGTTGATGATATAAACATGGAATATAATGGGTAAAATGAGTAGAGTGTTTGAAAATTGTTGGTTAAGGTATATTTTGGTTTGTTATTTATAAAACACTTTCAAAAGTTTCTAAATGGTGGGAAGTTTTATGGTAAATATTAAAAAGCACAAAAATAAAAGGTGAAGGAATTTAAAATGAAAGTTAGTATTCTATAGGTATATAAAACATAAGCTAAATGAATGAGAACTTGCTAGGGTTCTTAATCATAAAACCCACCAAAATTCATACAATGAATAATGGAACAAGTGAATTAGGTGAGTAAGCACAATGAGGATGAATAGAGAACTTAGGGGAGTGTGAAGAGAGCTCTGATGAACCAGATTTTGCTACAATAGATGCATTTTCAGAAATAGAGAAATATAGCCCTAGGTATACTTCTTTGACCATGTATACAGCTGAGAAAGGGAGTGCAGCTTATGAACCTTGAATATACTGAGAAAGAATGACCCTAATTTCTTTTCTTTCATCCTATGTTCCTAATTTAAGGACAGATAATTTAATATTTGTATAAAAATTGTGACATTGGTTTTTCACAATCTATATCCTGAAAAGAAGAAAACACAGGTATAAATTACATATAATATATAGTAGACAGTTATTGAATAATTGTACTAAATATACTATGTATAAAATTTTTAGACTTGAAAGAGGAAGAAGGTTTAAATGCATATTATTCTTGAAATTTTTAAGGTCTTTTTGAAAATTTACTCATATATTGTTTACTAATTTATGAAAATAATCTCAAGCTGGTAATCATAAAATCAAATTATTGGGCAAAGAGAAAAAAGTTGCCTATAAGAATGAATCATTGCTAAATTAAATATTAACTCAAATTTTGCATTTGATATATTGTTAATAAAATTGAAAATGGTAGGCATAATAATCCAAAACAGCCAAAAATGGAAACAGTACAAACAAAAATTTAAATAAAATAAAACTTTTCATTGCATATCCTGACTGGCATTAAATAGACTTCACAACATTTGAGAACATATAAAAGAAACCTATATTTGCTTTTATTCTTTTAGAAATGTTAAGAAGTTCTGAAGTGTGGTACCTGTAGCTTATGTGTAAGATAAGAAAACCAAACACAGTAACATGGCTAGCAATTTGGACTGAATCATCTCCAAGCATGGAACACACACAGATCAGGGCAAAGCTCAATGCCTCCACAGTTACACAATTCATCCTTCTGGGATTTTCTGAAATTCCCAATCTGCAGGGGTTTCTGTTTGGAATGTTTTCCATAATTTACTTGATTATCCTAATTGGAAATAGCTTCATTACTGTGATAACTAGAATTGATCCTGCACTCCAGAAGCCCATGTATTTTTTCCTGGCAAATTTTTCTACTCTGGAAATCTGTTATGTATCAGTCACTCTTCCTCGGATTCTGTTCAACATTGCTACTCAAGACAGACACATTTCTCTGCTAAGTTGTGCCATGCAAACATGCTTCTTCCTTATGCTTGGAGCCACTGAGTGTTTCCTGCTGGCTGTAATGTCCTATGACCGCTACGTGGCCATCTGCAACCCTCTGCACTATCCTCTGGTCATGAACCCAACAAAGTGCACTCAGCTGGCAACAGGCTCCTGGCTTGGAGGCATTCCAGTCCAGATAGGACAAACCTGTCAGATATTCTCTCTACATTTTTGCAATTCTAACCAAATCAATCACTTCTTCTGTGACATACCGCCCATTCTCAAGCTGGCCTGTGGAGACACTTCAATTAATGAGTTGTCTGTCTATTTAGTGGCTATACTATTTGCTGTAGTCCCTTTTATGGTGATACTTGCCTCTTACATCAAAATCATTGCCACCATTCTGAGGTTGCCAACAGCCACAGGACGGGCAAAAGCCTTCTCAACATGTTCTTCCCACCTGCTTGTGGTGTTTTTGTTTTTTGGATCAGCTACTATTACATACTCAAGGCCAAAGTCAAGCCATTCTCCAGGAGTTGACAAACTATTCTCTCTATTTTACACCATTGTGACTCCCATGTTAAATCCAATGATATACAGCTTCAGAAACAAGGATGTGATTGTTGCCCTGAGAAAACTGTTATGTAGAAAACAATGTCATAGTGTGTGCCTTATAATCTAAAGTACTCTATTGACTTCTTGTGACACAAAAGCACTATTATCTTGGGTGTCAGAGTGCTAATTCTTATGTAATTCTAAGTGGTCATCTGTAGTCCTGTTTGTTAATCTCTAATAACTAGCATCTAGTCTATGCCTCCAGATAATAGATGATAATTTTGTTTCTGTTTATTTGACTTGGTTCCTTTTATGCTAATAATCTTCTCCTAGTGTATAATTGTCTCATAATCTTGAAATTGCTGTCAGCCATATTAGGCTAAAGCAGCTTTCTGTTTATTGTGTTTTGTAGTTGTAGTGTTATATAATAAGTTTTTTGCCTCTGTATACTTTTGTAATTTCAATAACTATTTCCAAGTAACAAGCACATCATAATGGCAATGAATATTTAACTGTATGGACATATATCACTTTGTATTTTGTTGTATTAACATTATAGAACTCTAATTATAAGATATCTGATTTTACAATGGTAATGATTTCCAAATAAGATTTAATTTGTATATGTTAAGGCAAAGTTCTATATGCACTATTAAATAAACAGCTATTCCATTTAAATGCATACATTTTTGTACAATATTCACTTTCCAAAGTACATGATTTTATAAAGGAAAAATGTTTAATCTGATTTACTAATCCAGTTGGTTGGAGTACATATTTGCAGAGCAAAGCATGGCTACTAGAAGAACTGAGAGTTCTAATCACAAACCTCTGACAGCAGGGAGAATGCATAGTGAGAATGTACTGAGCCTTTGAGCAGATATTCTGATATCCTATCACAAGGTAATTCACTTATACAAACTTTTAAGTTAGTGATTTTTTGTTTGTTTGTTTAGTTTCTATAGATGACCTGGTTAGTTTTTATAAATTACCCACAAACTAGAGTCACATGGAAAGTCGCAGTCTTTTGTTGTTGTTGTTGTTGTTGTTGTTGTTGTTGTTGTTTCAAGACAGGGTTTCTCTGTATAGCCCTGGCTGTCCTGGAACTCACTTTGTAGACCAGTCTGGCCTTGAACTCAGAAATCTGCCTGTCTCTGCCTCCCAGGAGCTTGGATTAAAAGAGTGTGCCACCAAAGTCGCAGTCTTGATTGAGAAATTTTTTCCACTGGATTGGACTCTGGGCATATCAATGAGATGTTTTCTTAATTTCTTGTTAATCTAGGAGGCCCACAGCCTATGAATAGTGTTATTCCTAGACAAGCAGACATGGGCTTAGCAAAAGTAGTTGATCTCGACAGAAGAAGTAAAACCCTTGAACAGTACTTCTTCTTTCCAGCTTCCTGCTTAAACCTCCACACTAACTTTATTTATTGACAGATCGTTAGGTGAACTGTCAACCGGGGGGCAAAGAGAAGAAACACACACACACCAAATCCAAAAGAAGAAGAAGAAGAAGAAGAAGAAGAAGAAGGAGGAGGAGGAGGAGGAGNGAAAGAAAGAAAGAAAGAAAGAAAGAAAGAAAGAAAGAAAGAAAGAAAGAAAGAAAGAAAGAAAGAAAAAAAGAAAGAAAGAAAGCAACCACCCCAAAACTTTTTCTCCTATAAGTTGTTTTGTATCATAGTCATTATGACATCAACAAAAAGCAAATGCAAAGTGCAGACAATAGATATTAGAGGAAAAATATCAACAAAAAGATACAGGTAAACATGTGTGTTGTTTGGTTTAAAAATGGCTCTCCAAACAACTCAGTTCATCCATATAGCCCAAGGTTTTCTTGCTTGTTTGTGTTTGTAGTGCTGGGAATCTTACTGTTGGGGTCTGGGAATTGCCACACACAGTAAGTACATCAATCTCAGTTAAGCACAGTTTATTGAACACACACCATAATACTGGATGCCCAAGGACACAAGAGGAAAACCTCATTTTGGCACCAGTTTGTCCTCAGGGGATACTTTCTACAGAAACAAAACAAAAACAACAACAAAATACAAACAACAACAACAACAAAAAAACAATATTTAAAGGTGCAAAGGTAAGTTGTGAAGTGTTACAATATTTTTTGGCTAACTAGACAAAGTATTATCAGCTAACCTTTGCTGATTGGCCCCGAGTGAGGTAAGAAGGGTGATGCACAGGAGGTAAACAGGAGAATTTCAGAACATTGAGATGACAGTGTACAAGTGATTCAACTATAACTATTTGGCTTATTAGTTCATTTTTTTTTTAGTCTCAGCAATGGATAAGTACTTCTGAGAAGTAGAGTCTGAGAGCCTGAACTTAAATGTAGTTATGAGCAAAAATGGAGAGTGAATACAAAATGGCTACAGTTATGTTTAAAGGAGCAGACCTCAACACTTACCAAGATCATCACACATGCTAAGAATGTATTGGGCTAGAGAGATGGCTCAGAGGTTAAGAGCGCCAACTGCTCTTCCAGAGGGCCTGAGTTCAATTCCCAGCAACCACGTTGTGGCTCACAGCCATCTGAATTGGCATCTGATGCCCTCTTATGGTGTGTCTGAAGACAACTACAGTGTACTCATATGCATACAATAAATAAATATTTTTTAAAAGAACATGTTATTCTACTTATCTACATGCATAAGAACTTAAATATCTCATTTGGGTGTTTATTCGGGTGACTATAGGTATTAAATATGATTTGTTTATAGGTAAAAAGTTCTTATGCTAAGTCATGCTATTAAATAAAATAAATGTTATTAATGTGTACCATAAGAACTAAGAAAAGAATGTCTCAGAATATTAGCCTTTAGCTTTTTAATGAATATTGACAAATATTGTACAAAAATATTTTCTCCATTAATCTATTTATTTATTCATTTTACACCATGATCACTGACCTCCTGCCAATTCTTCCCACAGTCCTCCCTCATTACCCTATCCCCTTCTCCTTTAGGAGGATGGAGCCCCACTTGAGTATGTCTCCACCCTGGCATATCAATACAAAAGTATTTTTATGAGAACATACAAAGTACATTAAATTAGCAAAGCAGAAAGTAATTTATATGTAAGCATGCATTTCTTTAAAAGTTGGCATATCACATGTGAATTTTACATGCATATAAAATTGAAGCATTAATGAAGATTATCAATATGTATTATAGATATATCATAATCATCTTCTTAGTCTTTCTTCATTTCACAGAAAATAATTCTGTGATTATTCTAGGTATGGGATAAATACTACTATACCCAGAAGAGAAAAAAAAAAAAAAAAAACGTTTAAGGTCAGCAATGATTGTACTGTGAGCTCCAGATCTAGTACCATACAGGCAGACTGTCACTCACACACATATACACATACAAACAGACACATTATGTATATAGTTGCCAGTTTCTGATAGTTTCAGTGTTCAGTTTTTCTTAATAATCACAACATTGAAAAGTAAAACACAATTTGTGCAAAACACAAGGAATTTACCTTGGTTTCTATTGTATATGCTTAAATCCTTGAGTGGGAGGAAATATGAATTTTCTTCCAGTAGAATGTAGCTTGAGGATGGAATTTATTTCCAGAGTAGACACCATTTCCTACTTAAAGATTACTGTATGTTCTGACAGCACACGAAACGCTTAGTTGCTTGTGTTAAGTAATTTAAGTATTTAAGGCTTAATAACAAAACATCCTTATTTTTAATTTAAGCTGAACAATAAAGGTAAGGATTCTGATTGACTCAATACTACACAGATAAGTTCAAACTACATTATCCAAATAATTGATGTATGCATAGCTTGAATCTTCTTTTTAAATATCAGCATTAGGAAACAAATATTAAAATAAGTGAAAATAATTTTGTATATAACATTTATTAAGTACAAATATTAAGGACTAAATATCTTTTTCCTGTTCTGACATTTTAAGCTTTAGAGAAAAGAGTGAACTGTGAAATATGTTTTAGAATGAATCAAATACAATAAAGAACAATAATAGCAATAGAGACCAAATATTATGTGTTAACTTGTATCACAATGTTAGAATATTTTATTCATGTAAAATATCATTTATCTACCAAGCTTTGTTTTCAGTTATATATGTACTTGTCTGTTTTATATGAGAAAGATGGAGTTTATTGCTCTTAAAGAATCTACATTTTTTATTCATTTTATCAGTCTTTAAAATTTATAAAATATTATAAAAATAAAAAATGAGTATTATAAAAGTTGTTTGATATAAAACAACAATCAATTGAACAGTCTTATGTAGATGTTTGTCTACAACAATACTGAAAATACATGTTTTTCACAATATCAATTTTAAATAACTCCAAATATATTAACTGTATATTTTAAGATAACATATCACTACTTGTTTTTTTAATGAACATAAATAGATAGTCTTTTGTTTGTTTGTTTGTTTGTTTGTTTGTTTTTAGTAGAGCTTAAAATCTTGGCTCTTACTGTGGTACAAACACAAAATAAGAACAGTTTTTGAACATTGGAGTTCATTGTAATAAGGGTGTACTTGCTTGAATGTCCCTCACATCACTGAAGGATGTTACCTCCATAGAAGGTAAGCTAAGAGTTGACAGTTCTGCTGTGCCAAGGAATGAATTGTAGGTATGATTTTTGGATACAGAATTCCTGCTGTGGTCAAAGCTATTTGACTTGAGTGATTGTTGTCATTGTCAGCCTGCAGGGAATAGGTTACAATTCTTTAAGAAATGGTGTGTGTATAAAGATGGTCTATCCAGGAATTCATTCAAGTGTTTCAATGAACAATGGTTCTCCTAGGAGGATGGCACAGACATAGGTGAGAGTAAGATCTGGTTCATTGGCTGTGATGGTTTTGAAAAGCATTCATCTCAGAATAAGGGTAATTTATAAAGTCCTCTTCTTCAAAATTGATATAATAATTATAAATATCAAGCAAAGCCTTCAGTCTCACTCTTTGCTGTTCTCTTACAAGCCACTTCCCAAATTAACTGACTATATTTCTTTTGGCTGTATAAATAATTTTGAAATATGTAAGCTGTTCTGAAAACCATAGTAGAGTGTAAAAACATCAAATAAACAAGCTTACTAATAAAGAGGCTGAGATAGGAGAAGCATGATTCCAAGACTATTATGTGGCACACAGCAAGACCCTGTCATGTACAAACAAACAGAAAGTGTATATGGATTGTACAATGTTGGAGCTATTTCCCCTGTTGATGACAGAAGACACATTTCTAATTCCTCATATTTTTGAATTTCAATCAATTAGGATATGTTGGGAACATTAATTTTCATATTAAGAGATATTAATGAAAAGTGATTGTTGGCTTCCTGTTAATTTTCATTGTAGGTAGGATTATGTTTGAGTGGGTTTGTTGAAAGATTAATTTCTTGCTTCTTCTAGGGTATAGTTTCCCTCCTTATGTTGGTGTTTTGCATCTATTATCCTTTGTAGGGCTGGATTTATGAAAAGATATTATATAAATTTGGTTTTGTCATGGAATCTCTTGTTTTCTTCATCTATGGTGACTGAGTGTTTTGCTGGGTATAGTAGCCTAGGGTGGCTGTTGTGTTCTCTTGTGTTCTCTGCCCAGGATCTTCTGGCTTTCATAGTCTCTGGGGAGGAGTCTGGTATAATTCTGATAGATCTTCCTTTATATGTTAGTTGACCTTTTCCCTAACTGCTTTTAAAATTCTTTGTTTAGTGCATTTGGTGTTTTGATTAGTATGTGACAGGAGGAATTTTCTGGTCGAGTCTGTTTGGAGTACTGTAGGCTTCTTGTGTGTTCATGGTTATCTCTATCTTTAGGTTAGGGAAATTTTCTTCTATAATTTTGTTGTAGATATTTACTGGCCTTTTAAGTTGGGAATCTTCACTCTATTCTATACCTGTTATCCTTAGATTTGGTCTTCTCATTGTGTCCTTGTTTTCCTGGATGTTTTTGGTTAGGAGCTTCTTGCTTTTTGCATTTTCTTTGACTGTTGTGTCAATGTTTTTTATGTTATCTTCTGCACCTGAGATTTTTCTCTTCTATCTCTTGAATTTTGTTGGTGATGCTTGCATCTATGACTCCTGATCTCTTTCCTAGGTTTTCTAACTCCAGGGTTGTCTCCCTTTCTGATTTTTTTATTGTTTCTAGTTTCATTTTTAGATCCTGGAGGGTTTTGTTCCTTTCCTTTGCCTGTTTGTGTTTTCCTATAACTCTTTAAGTGATTTTTGTATTTCCTTTTTAAGGGCTTCTAGCTGTTGACCTGTAATCTCCTGTATTTCTTTAAGGGAGTTATTTATGTCCTTAAAGGCCTCTATCATCATCATGAGATGTGATTTTAAATCAGAGTCTTGTTCTGATGATGCCAAGTAGCCTTGGTTTCTGTTGATTTTATTCTTGCCTTTGCCTCTCACTTTCTGGTTATCTCTGGTGTTAGCTGGTCTTGCTGTTTCTGACTGTAGCTTGTCCCTACTGCAAGATTGTCTGTCAGAACTCCTTCCTGGAAGATCAGTTCTCTCTGGGAGAAATTTGGGTATGTACAGCTGTGGCATAGGGTCAGCTCCAGGATGCAGACAAAATCAGAAGCTGTTCCTTGGTTCATGTGTCCCTCTTGGGCCAGGAATTTGAGCAGAAGTGGTGGTCTTACCTGTGCTCACAAGTGAGTTAGCACTCCTGGGAGACCAGCTATCTCCCGACAGTATTTGAGTATGGAAAGCTGTGGCACAAGACCAGCTCTGGGTGCAGACAGAAACCAGAAGCATCCTGTCCCAGGCTGCTCCTAGGAACCAGTGTTCTGATGACTATGGTCTGGCCCCTAGGAGCAGAAGTGGTAGTCTTACCTGTGCTCACAGATGTGTCAGCATTCCTGTAAGACCAGATCTCTCCCAGCTTTATTTGGGAATGGAGCACTGTGACATAGGATCAGCTCCACGCACAGACAGAAACCAGAACTCAATGAACTTTTATACAAGGACTTTTCTTAGTGGTAGCCAAACTTCATAACATGAAAACAATTCACTTAGTGTTGATTTTGGAGGCACTGAATTTTCTTAACTGTTAAAAATTAAAAAGATCCTTTATTTTGATATTGGAAAGATATTTAAATATAAAAAGATATGGGACTTTTAAAGTTTATTAAATATTTTATTATGTTTTTATTAAAATGAAGGAGAAATTTTCATGAAAATAACTATTCTGATAATGGAAACTATAATGATTTTAGAAATTTTATTGGACAACAGCAAACAAATTATTTTGTTTGAGTGGGGGACAATTACAATAAGAGAAGTTTAGGAAGTCCCCAAGATGAGAGCTCTAGATCTGATGATAGGAATAAGGAGATGATAACAAATGGTTTTCATTTAAAAAAATATAGCTATTGATTAATGCAATATGAATTCAATTAAATATACATTCCTGAGGGTTTTGAATGTTGTAGTTTTGACTTTTCTTTTCTTTTTCTTTTTCTTTTTCTTTTCCTTATTTCAGGTATATTGCCCTGTAAATTATGGTAATGATACCAGGAATAAAAATTTTCAAAAATTTAAAGAACAAAGGTTTACAACATTAGAAAGTTTAAGGCATCCCATGTTGCTGACACAAAAAGCAGGTTAAGTACAGACATAGGAAAGTAATTTGGCTCAGAATGAGATTAGGCTGATCATATGTCCTGTTATGTTCTGAGTCTCATTCATTATTATTATTATTATTATTATTATTATTATTATTATTATTATTAATTATGTGGGCATTCCCCAACTGTAGCTTTCATTCAAAGCCAAGCTAGACTACTAAAGAAACTTGGAAGAAGGCTGACCATCCTGCAACCCATCCTGTATCTTCTTAGGAGTAAATGTTTTCCTTCCCTATATAAACTCACCCTGGACAATGTCCAAGGCCATAGCTTTCAGCTCCTGAGTCTGAGCTAAGGCCCTGATCAATCAGTCTTAGGGTATGCTTTCAATAAACCAGCCCTATTTAACTGAGACCAGAGTCTGAGTGGCTTGTGTGGCAATTCCTAAACACCAACACACATTAATTAATTAATTAATTAATTAACTAACTAAAAAACTAAAAATTATCACTGCATTATCCTGACTGCATGAAATAGATTTCACATTTGCGAGAATATATCCGATGTTTTTTTTTTTCATTCTTTTACAAATTTAAGGAAACTCTAGTCTATATGTAACATAAGAAAACCAAATACTGTAATGTGACTTGCACTAATGACTGAATCAGTTTCAAGCACAGAGATCAGGGTAGAGATCAAGGCAAAGGACAAGGCCTCCATAGTGACACAATTCATCCTTCTGAGATTTTTTGAACTTCCTAACCTCCAGGGACTTATAGGTTGGAAAACTCTATAATTTACTTGATTATCATAATTAAAATCACCTTTATTATTATTATTATTATTATTATTATTATTATTATTATCATTTTGGTTTTTTGAGACGGGGTTTCTCTGTATAGTTCTGGCAGTCCTGGAACTCACTGTGAAGACCAGACTGGCCTTGAACTCAGAAATCTGCCTGCCTCTGCCTGCTGAGTGCTGGGATTAAAGGCATACACTAACATGCCCGGCTAATCAGCTTCATTATTGTCTTTACAAAAATTTATCCTGCACTACAGAATTCCATGTATATTTTTATGCCAAGCTTTTCTTCTCTGGAAATCTATTTTATATCAATCACTCTTCCAAGGATTCTATTCAATATTGGTAGTCAAACTAGAAGTATATCCAACCTAGCCTGTGCCATACAAACCTGCTTCGTACTTCTAAAGGTAACCATTGAATGTTTCCTGCTGGCTGTGATGTCCTATGACCACTTTGTGGCCTTCTGTACTATCCTCTGGTCATGAACCCAACAAAGTGCACTAAGCTGGCAGCAGGCTCCTGGCTTGGAGGCATCTCAGTCCAGACAGAACAAACCTGTCAGATACTCTCTCTATATTTCTGCAATTCTAACCAAGTCAACCACTTCTTCTGTGACATACCACCCATTCTCAAGATGGCCTCTGGAGATACAGCTGTCTATTTATCATGATCTTCTTTGTGGCAGTCCATTGTATATTCATACCTGCTTCTTATAGCAAAATCTTACTGCCATCCTGAAGTTGCCAAGAGCCACATGACAGGCAAAAACCTCAATATTTTCTTTGATTTGAGTATGTTGTTTTGGGGGTGTTAGTTCAGCAACCATTACTTATTTGAGGCCAAAGTCCACCAGTCCTCTAGGAACTGAAAAAATGCTTCCTCTGTTCAACACCATTGTGATCTACATGTCTGCATGTTCAATTCTTTTTTTTTTTTTTTTTTGATAGGGTTTCTCTGTATAGTCCCTTCTGTCCTGGAACTCACTTTGTAGATCAGGCTGGCCTCAAACTCAGAAATTTGCCTGTCTCTCCCTCCAAAGTGCTGGGATTAAAGCGTGCACCACCACCACCTGGCTATGTTCAACTCTTAATATACAAGTTTATTAGCAGTGATTGCTACTGAGAGAATTGCTACATAAGAAATAATGACATGTCTGTATGTATTAATATCTAAAGTACTTTCTTTTTTTATTAGATATTTTCTTTATTTACATTTCAAATGCTCTCCCAAAAGTTCCCTATCCTCCACCCCACCCCCACCCTGCTCCCCTACCCGCCAACTTCTACTTCTTGGCCCTGGGGTTCCCCTGTACTGGGGCATATAAAATTTGTAAGACGAAGGGGCCTCTCTTCCCGATGATGTCCGACTAGGCCATCTTTAGTTAAAGAAAAGTACTTTAGTTAGTAGTTTAGTATGAACTAAAGTACTTTCTTTAACTAATTGTAACATAGGGACTCTCATCCTGGGTGTCACAGAGTGATACTTTCTAGCCACTGCTACTGGGCTTTCTAGAGGCCTCTATGCAAATGCCTAATCTATGCATCCATCTAGTGGTGGGCTTTTAATCAGTAGAATCCTCGTTTACATATTGATGATTTGCAGAAGTTCTCTTTGTACTTTTAGTGTTCCTAACAAATCAATCACTTCTTTGACTTTGTCCCCCAGCCCCTGTCTCTGATTCCCTTGCTATCACTGATAATCTTTGTGAATGAGATGATGGCCTTTCTTGGTGTTGTGTAATTATTCCTGTTCCATTTATACTAATACTTTTCTTCTAAAGTAAAATCATGTGTACAATCTTAAAATGGCCATCAGCCATATATTGGCATGAAAATTAAGAACCTGCTATTTCTGTTCATTGCATCTTGCAGGTGTGATGTTACTATTGTGACACTAACATTCATCCCCAAGAAAGAAGGATATATATCAACTCTAAGGAAGTAATAATATAAAGGACTACCTGGAATTTATCATGGCACTCTAACAAAGAGAATTTTATATTTTTTTCATATTAACATCTCAGAACTGGTCTTGTTTAAGTATGTAACATTTGTTTTTTAAATGGTAAATATTTCCAAATAAAATTTTATTTATATATGTAGAAGGATGGTATTGTATGCACTATCAAATAACTAGACATTCCGTATTCATACATACAACATTGTATGATATTCACTTCCAAATTGCTCTGGACACTTAATTAGGCTTACTAGTCCAGTGGATACATGATGGCAAAGCTCTTGGAAGAGCTGAGAGTTCTGACCTCAAACTACAAGCCTTAGGCAAAAGGGCACACTGAGCCCAGTGGTTGGGAGGCAGAGATTGGCAGAATTCTGAGTTCGAGGCCAGCCTGGTCTACAAAGTGAGTTCCAGGACAGCCAGGCCTATACAGAGAAACCCTGTCTCAAAAAACAAACAAAAACAAAAACAAAACAAAAATGCATGCTGAGAATAGATTGACTCATCTAGCAGAGATGCTGTTATATTGCCTCAAATCGTGTAATTCTCTTATAAGAAATAGTGTTGTTAGCGTGGGCTTTTTTTTTTAAGAATATAAATATGTTTCTCAGGTTTGTCAACTTTCTATAAAGTAGTGTCAGTCATGTGGCAAGTGGAAACTTGATTAGAGAATTGCCTCTATCAGGTTGGACCCAGGAAATGTCTGTGGGGCATTGCCTTAATTTCTTAATTATTTAGGATACTCTGCTATGCTGGGAGCAGTGCTACCTTTCTCTGGGGTGTGTGTGTGTGTGTGTGTGTGTGTGTGTGTGTGTGTGTGTGTGATGTGTGTGTGTGTGTGTGTGTGTGTGTGTGTGTGTGTGTTGCTGCTTCCTTTGGTTGAAGAAATCAGAGAGATTAAATCAGTTAGCAGCACTTTGGATCATGGCTTATATCACATCAAATGTACAGTAAACAATGGGTATTAGATAAAAGATATGCTCAAAAACATATATTTATGTGCCTATTTTAGATTAAAAATGACTCTCCAAAGAACTCAGTTTAAACATAAGATCCCCAGGTTTCCTTATTCATTTGTTTTTGCAGTGTTGAGAATAATAGCAAGAACCTTACACATACTAGACAAGAGTTTATGTTAATTAACTACATGCATAAGAACTTAAAAATATCATCCTAATTGAGGTATCCCAATCACAAAAGAACTCACATAACATGTACTCACTGATAAGTGGATATTAGCCCAGAAACCTAGACTACCCAAGATACAACTTACTAAACACATGAAGCTCAAGAAGAATGAAGATCAAAATGTGGACACTTCGCCCCTTCCTAGAATTAAGAACAAAGCACACATTGAAGGAGTTACAGAGATCATGTGAGGAGCTGAATCTAAAGGATGGACCAACCAGTGACTGCTGCAGGCGGGGATCCATCCCATAATCAGCCACCAAACATAGATGCTATTGCATATGCCAGCAAGATAGTGCTGAAAGGGCCCTGATATAGCTGTCTCATGGGAGGCTATACCAGTGCCTGGCAAACACAGAAGTGGATGCTCTCAGTCAGCTATTAGATGGAACACAGGGTTCCCAAGGAAGGAGCTAGAGAAAGTACCCACGGAGGTGAAGGGGTCTTCAACCCTATAGGTGAAAGAACAGCATGAACTAACTAGTACCCCCAGAGCTCATGTCTCTAGTTGCATATATAAAAGAAGATGGCCTAGTTGGCCATCACTGGGAAGAGAGGCCCCTTGGTCATGCAAACTTTATATGCCCCAGTACAGGGGAACACCAGGGCCAATAGGGGGGAGTGGGTGGGGTGGGTGGCGGAGCAGGGTGGGGAATGGGGGAGGGTTTAGGGGATTTTGGGGAGAAGATGTGAAATGTAAATAAAGAAAATATCTAATAAAAAATGGAAAAAAATAATTTAAATATATCATTTAAATGTACGTAGGGTTTTTTTTTTTATTTTTTTTGAATGTGTTAATGTGTTATGATTTTGACTTTGGCCCTGGGTAGAGAAATAACATTCTTTTTTACTAAAGATTTTATTTATTTTTTATTTTATACACAAGTGTTCTATCTGCACATATGCCTATACGCCAGAAGATCCCATTTCATAGGGTTGTGTGCCACTATGTAGTTGCTGGAAATCAAACTCAGGACTTCTAGAAGAACAGACAGTGCTCTTAACCACTGAGCCATCTCTCCAGCCCTGGTGTATGTAGTTCTATTACTCATGGCTGTATGTATTAAAAACAATACACATTTGAGTATAAGTGAAGCTTTATGTGTGATAAGTGTTACTATTAAATAAAATAAATGTTATTAAGATGGTAATATGAGAGCTGGGTGTGGTGGTGCATGCCTTTAATCCCAGGACTCAGGAGGAAGAGGCAGGTGGATTTCTGAGTTCCAGGCCAGCCTGGTCTACAAAGTGAGTTCCAGGATAGCCAGGGCTATACAGAGAGAGACCTTGTCTCGAAAA
>LR752208.1:46805-96476 GCA_902729485.2 Mus minutoides | reverse complement strand
GACGGCTTACACATACAATATACCAACAGCATATTTTGGTAAATGAAAATAATTTGAGAAGAATCTATTACTCTTTATTATCTCACTGAGCCTAATGTAATAATAGAGGTCTTTATACAATAGCAGCTAGTGTCAAAATATCAGGCAAGGATATGTGGTTAAAAACAGAAAGTTTAGAGCTTGAAGCCAAAAAGAGGCTCCTGAACCAATTGTGAAGAGCTATGAAAATCTGAGAGATCATGCACAGTAGTTACCATTTTAAATCATATGAAAAATCCTTGACAAATAAGCTAAGGACAGAAGGATCACATCTTGACAGAAGGCATAAAAACAGGATTATGATGTGTTGGTCACATTGCAACCACAGTCAAGAAGCAGAGAGTGATTAATGCTTATATGGAAATTCCTTCATCCTTTTTCATTTGGTGTAAGATCTGACTCATGGCATGACACTACCCAAATTCAGAGTGAGTCTCCTTTATGAGGCTTAACTTTTCTGGATACAACTATTGACACATTTTCAGATAATTCTTTATTCTACCATGACTATAGGATTTCTTCAAACACAGCAAACTCTCCTGGGTCTTCAATGTTGTAGGTCTTCTAAATTGTAACTTCCCTTACATGTTTAAACGATGGAACTTATGTCTCTAGATTGAATTCAGTGGAAATCACAGTGGAAGGTTAGGATCTCCTGGGCTGTAGGTCAAAGGGTTAGGCATGTGGATTGTGAAATCTCCCACAATCTTCTCAGTGTCCTCATAGGACCCTCATAGTCCACAGAGGAGGATGAAGAGTGCTTCCTTAGTAAGTTCTGGCTAGGATGTCAAAGTCTCTTTCCAGCTTGTATTGTCTTAACAGGGTACAGTTATTTCTTCAGACCCATGGAAATCAATGATACAAAAGCAGATTCCTCCTCTTGCTTTGCTAGCTATTTATCACTCAGGTAAGATATCTAAGACCAATAGAACATTTTTACCTGGCTATTTGTCTTTTGTCCTAAACAGGACTAGTTATGTCACATACCCTTATTTTGCAAAGGATACACCTACTTATCAGAATGGCCTTTCCTTGCTGGGAGTGATTACAAGAACTTCAAGCCACGTGTTCTGCAAAATTGAGAGAGAACATATTTTTTTTAACATTAATGCCACCCTTTATTTATGTATTTTATTTATTTTTTATTGGTTATTTTATTCATTTACATTTCAAATGTTTTTCCCCTTCCCAGTTTCCCCTCCACAAGCTCCCTATCCTCTCCTCCCTTCCCCTGCCTCTATGAGGGTGCTACATGACCCACCCACCCACTTCTGCCTTAGTGGCCTGGCTTTTCCCTATCAAGCCTCCACAGGACCAAGGGGATACCCTCCCAGTGATGCCATATAAGGCAATCATCTGCTACATATCCAGCTGGAGCCAAGGGTACCTCATATATACTCTTTGGTTGGCAGTTTAGTTCCTTGGAGCTTTAGGGGATTTGGTTGATTGATATTGTTGTTCTTCCTATGAGGTTGCAAAACCCTTTATTTCCTACAGTCCATGCTGTAACTTACATATTGGGGTCCCCATGCTTAGTCCAATATTTGGTTGTGTACATCCCTACCTGTATTGGTCTGGTTCTGTCAGAGCCTCTCAGGAGACAGTTATACTGGACACCTGTAAGTAAGCACTTGGTTTCAGCAATAGTGTCTGAGTTTGGTGTTAGCAGATGGGATGGATCTTTATGTGGGGCAGTCGATAGATGGCCTATACTTCAGTTTCTGCTCTACTCTGTGTCCCTGAATTTTCTTTTGACAGGAGAAATTCTGGATTAATATTTTGAGGCGGGTGCATAGCACCATTCCTCAACTAGAGGCCATGCCTATCCACTGGATAGGGTCCCTATAGGTTCTATCTCCCCTTTGTTGGGAATTTATGCTAAAGTCCTTCCTGATGGGTCCTGGGAACCTCTTGGTTCCCTGGCATATGAGACTTTCTAGTGGCTATCCTTAGTTGTCACTCCTCCACTGCTACACAACTACTTTCAAATTCCTGACACTCTGTACTTCTCTCCAAAATCCTCCCATATCTGAACTGCCCCCCCCTTTTCCCTCCCCTTTCCTTCTCCCTCCCAGATCCTTCTCCCCCTCTACTTCCCAGAGATTATTCTCTTTCCTCTATTAAGTAGTACTGCAGCATCCATACTTTGGTTTGATCTTCTTTTCCTTGGGTTTCATATGGTCTGTAAGTTGTACCATGGGTATTCCAAGCTTCTTTTTGGCTAATATGCGCTTATCAGTGAGTACATTCCGTGTGTTCTTTTTTGACTTGGTTACCTCACTCAGGATGCTATTTTCAAGTTCTATCCATTTACCTGCAGATTTCATGAAATCATTGTTTTTAATAGCTGAATAGTATTCCATTGTGTAAATGTACCACATTTTCTGTACCCATTCTTTTGGTGAGGGACATCTGGGTTCTTTCTAGCTTCTGGCTATTATAAATATAGCTGCTAGATACAATTCAAGAGCACATGATGCTCAAGAAGACGAAAAACCAAACTGTGGATATTTAGCCCTTCTTAGAAGGAGGAACAAAATACACACTAGAGGAGATACAGAGACAAAATATGGAGAAGAGACTTAAGGAAAGGCCATCCAGAGACAGTCCCACCTGGGAATCCATCCCATATAAAGTCACCAAACCCAGAGACTATTCTGGATGCCAAGAAGTGCTTGCTGACAGGATTCTGATAGACCTGTCTCCTGAGAGGCTCTAACAGACCTTATAACAAACCATTGAACTGAGCACACTGTCCCCAATGGAGGAGCTAATGAAAGAAATGAAGGAGCGGAAGGGGGTTGCAGCCCCATATGAGGAACAACAATATTAACCAACCAGACTCCTGTCCCCAGAGCTCTCCAGGACTAAATCACCAACAAAAGAGTACACATGGAGTAACCCATGGCTTTAGCTGCATATGTAACTGAGGATGGCCTTGTAGGATATCAGTGGAAGGAGAGCCTCTTGGTCATATGAAGGCTCAATGTCCCAGTGTAAGGGAATGCCAGGATGGGGAAGCGGGAGTGGGTGAATGGTTGGAGGAACACTCTCATGAAGGGGATGTGGGGAAAACAGAAAAGGGGATAACATTTAAAATGTAAATAAAGAAAATATCTAATAAAAACTTTAAAAAATAAGTAAATAAATATGGCTGTTGTGAGCATGGTAGAATATATATCCTTGTTATATGTTGGAGCATCTTTTCAGTACATGAGCAGGAGTGGTATATCTGGGTCCTCAGGTAGAACTATTTCAAATTATCTGAAGAACTGCCAGACTGATTGCTTGTACCAGCTTATAATCCCACCAGCAATGGAGGAGTTTTTCCTTTTCTCTACTGTCACGTGAGTTTTTGAACTTAGTGATTCTGACTGGTGTGAGGTGGAATCTCAGGGTTGTTTTGATTTGCATTTCCCTGATGACTAAGGGCATTGAACATTAAGTGCTTCTCAGTCATTTGAGATTCCTCAGTTGAGAATTCTGTTTAGCTCTGTACACCATTTTAAATAGAGTTATTTGGTAGATAAAGAAAATATAAAACATAGCGTTGTAGTATGTTTTCCCTGATAGAGTTATTTCCAAAACTATATATATATATATATATATGTGTGTGTGTGTGTGTGTGTGTGTGTGTGTGTGTGTGTGTGTGACTTTTGAGAGTAGAATCTTTCTTCACATATTTGGAATTCCTACATAACAGCAAATTTCCACAATGTCAGTAATGATAACCAAAAAATGTGTTATGCATTATCACTCTACTTGCTTCAACAACAAGAACATGACCTTTTAATAATAAGAACATATCTCAATTTACTTTAAATATCAGCTTGGATCTTCATTTTGCAACCTCTCTATCTTGTTAAGCTCATTCATATTAATTTATAATATGAACTAAATATATTTATAGAATGCTCTTTTCTTTCCAATCTTATGAAACCATCTAAACATACACTTGCTAAGATAACATTTAAAATGCTTTTGTTCATACAAGTTGTTACATATTAGTCATCAATTATTAACTCTTCGATAATAACTGTTCCTTAAAATACAAAATCTATCTCTGTTGGGGTAAAACTACTTAGATTTATACATAATTTTAACAGAAACCTAATTTATTTGATTTAGAACACTTACATAGTCCTTGCATTAATTTTAAAGAAAGCTTCCATTTCACACATATTTAACTTCGGTGAGATAAAAGTAAATAACCCTCAGAACTAGAAGTAAGACACCACCCTGTGATCTATTGATTGTAGAATTCCTAAGGTGCTGAAAATATTGCAAGCTGTTCACAATGCTCCTGGTTATCTACTAGAACACTATTTTAAGTCTTACTGGCTGAAGATGTTACACACTTAGGTTGTAGAAAATTGGAAAAAGAAACTGGACACAAGCTGGTTATTTATTCCCTACTAGATAGCTTTCATATTGAGAAAAGGTACAATGCTTTGCAGGTTTCTTGGTTGTAGGGTGATGCCTCTTAGATATCTAACTCACAAGGAGGGACCCATGGCCCCAGCTGTAGCTGTGTCAGAGGATGGCCTTGTCTGGCATCAATGGGAGGGGAAGCCCTAGGTCCCGTGAAGGCTGGATGCCTCAGCATAGGGAAATGATAGGGCAGTAGGGTGGTAGTTGGTGGTTTCTTGGTGAAGCACCCTCATGGAGGTAGGGGGAGGGGTGGAGTGGGTGGTATTTTGGGAGTAGAATTGGGAGGGGAAATAATATTTAAAATGTAAATAAACAAAAAAATCAACAAAATAAGAGAAAATACTTCCTTCTGCTGTGGAGAATAGTATTACAAACATTTACTACTAACCAATATATGGAGAAAGAGTGATGGAGGGCAGTGCTCAACATAAAATAGGATGAACCCTATAGCCAAATGTGCTGCATAATTGCTGTAAAATGGTATATTCTGGAAAAGACACAACCATTGTCTTTAGAGCCCTGCAGATGTGATGTTCTGTCTATGGACTGGATTATATTGGATTTTTAAACATTCTACCTTGAGTAAAGCAAACACTCATGAGGCACCATGTGTCACCGGGAAATGAATAGTATGTTCTTGTGTACTGGAAAGTAGGTGTCCTTGCTTCAGAAATGAACCAGCTGCCCATATTGCACCAAATTGCCTGCTATGTATACTCATGAAAGCAGCAATTAAACTAAGTCAGCACAGCACGTAAACAGAAAAAGACACCCAAAGAAGGAGAAGAATTGCTGGGAAGAAACGTCTGTTACTACAAAGTTCAGGAAAGGTAATGATTCCTGAACCATATTTCTTTCTAAAAGGCAAAATTTCAGCCAAAACTAAAGATCAATAGTATGTGGGTTGCAGTATTATGGTAAATTAGGGCACACACACACACACACACACACACACACACTCAACAAATGGTAATATTTAAAATAATGCTAATTGTTAATAGTTCTTACCTTAATCTCATGCTTACATTTCAAGTAGAAGGAGAGATGGAAGGCAATGTGGAAAACCAAACTGTAAGTTGGGTACTGAAAGAGGAGTGAGATCTAGAGAAAGCACAGTGGAGACTAGAGGAAAGAGGTTAGTCTGTTCAATGTTCATAAACCAGCCAGCCTCCACCTAGGGCTTGGAAGCCATCTTATAGTACAAACTAGGTTCAGTCCTGTATGTGATTAAACATCCTCTTCAGGCATTGGCCTGTGCTGTTCCTGTAACCTTAAATGTAAATGGTTCTGTATTCCCTGTTGCAGGAAAAGATGTCCAAGCCTTTGTTTCAAATGATTGTGATGATCACCTTGTTATGACGACCTTGTTATTACCAGCTTGCAATCATGTCTTTATTTCTGGAAGTTGTAAACCAACTTATTATGGTTAGGTTCTGCTTCTGTAACCTTGCTTATTGGCCTGCCAGATTCCCATTTGGAAACACCTTACCACTGAAAGTTATTATCTTTCCCATGCCTGATGCTGAATTCTTGATTCCCACCCTATGAGGAGATAGCCCATGTCCACACACACACACACACACACACACACACACACACACACACACACACAAGTTTACTTTAATTAAGTTGGCAATGATTTAGATTGTTGGTCTTTCTTTTAACCTCTGTTGGATTAACAATGTATATAGTACATCGAAGTATTACATATTCTACGAAAGTTCTTTTTTTTTTTTTGGCTACCACAATTTGCTAAATTATCAACTGAGAACTTCTAATGCTCTTTTCTCAGATATGTCCATTTCAGTTCTAGGCCTTGGAAAATGGCATTATTCCCTCTTATGTGAAATCTTATATAATAGGAGAAAAAGTCATACATTTCCAAGCAATAGAAAATAGACACAGAGCTTTTCAAAGGCTAAGCAAGTATTCCCCTGCTCAGCTATATCTGATGACCTTGAGTTTCTGATTCAGTTAGAGAATCAAACTAAAGGCCAATTTGGTATCATTATTTATGTCTCTGGTTGTTAAAGAATCTCATCCCATCATGGATGATTTAAAGCTAGTCTCTGATCGGGTGTATATAACAGACACTGGTGGATAGTGTTAATTTTCAAATCAATGGTATTTGAATTACTTATATCTTTAAACATGCATGTGAGATATTACCTAGACTATGGTAATTGATGCAGGAAGACTCATTTTAATTGTGGGCTGGTCCATGCCTTGATCAGAAGATATCAGAATGTGGAAGATGGAGAAAGCCAACTGATTAGTATCAAAGATAGGTGTTTGTTGTTTTAGTTGTTGTTTTGTTCTGTTTTGTTTTGTTTTGTTTTGTTTTGGGTAGATGCTTTGGTTCTCATGACTGAGGTTACAATGTGACTAGGTACTTCAAGTACCCTTTGCCTGGACTTCCTCACCAAGATGGTCTGCATCTTGAAATATGAGAAAAAAATAACCTACTGTGTGATTTCATATTAAATCAGTAAAAATGCTGGGAAAAAAAAAACACCCTGGTTTGGGGTGGAGGGGGGGAGGTATACCATGACACTGATGGTATGTCCTTGTCCTTCATTAAGTAAGTGCATTATTTAGGCACTTCTTAAAGCTAGCCACAAATACCCATTCCCTTATTATGTCATTTCCTTATGCCTGACTTTTTCCTGAGATTAATCCCAAACTCTAGCTGTCAGCACACAAAGGTCCAGCAGTAAAAATTTCCTGCTTGGTTACAGAAGCTTAACTAGTCAGAACCAACCAGCTTATCCGAACTTGTCCCTATATGACCCTACTGCTTTTCCCCTTAAGAAAAATATTTCTGCAAACCCATTTGCTGTTATTTCTGTCTGGCTTAGATTCAGCCACCCAGTCTCTCTGTCTGGATTAATAAAGTATCTCTTTGTGGTGTAAACAGAGGTCAGGAAGGGAGCACCCTCTAGTATATGGCTCCCTTCATATCACAAAGGGAATGAATGAAATCAGAAGAGAGACCAGGAGAGGTAGATCTCAGGAAATGCTTTGAAAAGATCCCAGGGTAACTTGTAAGCATGATGCACTGTCTTATCAAATGATAACTTGAATCAAGGGCTCATCCATTTATTCTTTTTAATTCATCCTCACATCAGGAAATTCCCTTGTTTGCCATGGACATCCACGATGTGAGCTATTAGTTTTATTGTAAGCAATTTTTTCTTTCTTATTGAGGAAGCATGATATCCTTGGAGTTCGTTCTCTGTGTTTTATTTCAAATTTCTATGAAAGTTATGAATCACATAAAATTGATTAATGATTAGTTCCAGTAGAATGAAAAAAAAAACTGGAAAAAGTTCTTTATTTTCTTTCCTTCCTTCCTTCCTTCCTTCCTTCCTTCCTTCCTTTCTTCCTTCCTTCTTTCCTTCCTCCCTTCCTTCTTTCTTTCCTTCCTCCCTTCCTTTCTTCCTTTATTACTTTTTTGTTTTCATTCAATTTAGTTGCTTGTTTAATCTACATTGCTAAAATTAAGACAGAACAAACTGACAAGATATTATCTTCAGGCCCAGAATGTAGACTGGGATGATGTTATCTGAAAGATCAAAGCAGTGTTGGGCTTAGTGTCCCGGACATGCCGAAAGACTGACCCTTGCTAATATTCTCCTGCTAACTAGAAGACGAAATGAAAACTTAGCTAATGTTTTGTTTTGTTTGTTTGTTTGTTCCCCCTTTGGCAATTACTTAGATGTTTTGTGTTTTATAAAGCCTACACATAGGCTTTCTGACAAGAGCTCTGTGTCTTTGATTAGGACAAGGCCCATGACAAAGAAGCTTAAGAAAGAAAACATTTAATTTGGAAAATGGTTTCAGGTCGTCTATGATGGGTAAGACATAGGAGAAGAGCAACTGCAAGGAACTTGGAGCATGTGGATCGAGTACATGGAGGAAGACAAAGTAGTATATACACGGTTAAGAATGTAATGCAACCTTCAGGCTCCACCCCAATGACCTAATTCCATCATGTGGCTTGTGTCCCAAACAGGGAAATAATGGAGAAGCTAGGGGAAGGACTGAAGGCATTGAAGAGGCCTTAGTTGGCATCAATGGGAGGGGAGGCCTTTGGTCCTGTGAAGGCTTGATGTCCCAGTGTAGAGGAATGGTAGGGCAGTGATGTGGGAGTGATTAGGTGGGTGGAGGAGGAGCCTTATAGAAGCAGGGTAAGTGGGAATGGGATAGGGAGTTTGCAGGGGGGAAACTGAGAATGAGAATAACATTTGAAATGTAAATAAATAAAGTATTTACAAATTAATAAAAGAAAACCAGCTGGTACTCAATTGTTCAAGTACATGAATGAGTAAAGCACTTTTATTTTGACATTGTATCGAAATTTTTGATCTATATAGATTTTTTGATACATATATTTGATATTTTTGAGAAACACTACATATATAGTATATATATATATGTGTGTGTTTGTGTGTGTGTGTGTGTGTGTGTGTGTGTGTGTGTGTGTTAGTGCAAGCCTATATCCCAGCACTTGGGAATACAGAGGGATATATATCATCTTTAGCCACACAATAAGCATATGTATTTTCTTCTTTGAATATGTTTCAAGATGTGTGTGTGTGTGTGTGTGTGTGTGTGTGTGTGTGTCTGTGATAATATAATACCACAGTTTATGAATGTAGTCATGTGAACTAAGAACTTCATGCACATACACATATACACATAATTTATATAGACTCTTTTTGAAAATAATTTTTAACAATGTACTTTGATTATGATTTCCGCACACTAAGTTCTCCCATGTACTTCCACCTCCCCAACTACCCCAATGCACACCTTTTCATAGGAAAAACACTTTCATTAGGGAAACCACAGTTACCTAAAAAAATTATAAAATAAAATACATGAATACAATAAAATATATGAGCAAACAAAATAAAACAGAGGCTAAGAAAAAGCAAAGGAAACACATAAAAATGTCGAGAAACACATTTATACATACAGAAATCTCTTGACGATACAAAATCATAAATAATACATAAGCAAAAGACCTGTAGGGGGATTTTTAAAAAGCATCATTGGACAGAAAAACCTCCAAGGCTTTGAGTTTGCTTTTGTTAAGAGACTATATTGGAACTGCCAGACTGATTTCCAGAGAGGTTGTACCAGCTTGCAATCCCACCACAATGAAGTATTCCTCTTTTTCCACATCCTCGCCAGCATCTGCTGTCCCCTGAATATTTGAACCTAGTCATTCTGACTCCTGTGAGGTGGAATCTGAGGGTTGTTTTGATTTGCATTTCCCTGATGATTAAGGATGTTGACCATTTTTTCAAGTGCTTCTCAGCCCTTTGGCATTCTTCAATTAAGAATTCTTTGTTTAGCTCTATACACCATTTTTTTTTAATGGGGTTATTTGATTTTCTGGAGTTCAGCTTCTTGAGCTCTTTGTAAATATTGGGTATTAGCCTCCTATCAGATTTAAGATTGGTAAAAATTCTTTCCCAATCCTTTGGTGGCCTTTTTGTCTTATTGACAATATCTTTTGCTATACAGAAGCTTTGCAATTTTATAAGGTCCCATTTGTCAATTTGTGATCTAATTGCACAGGCCATTGCTGTTCTGCTTAGGAATTTTACCCCTGTACCCATATCTTCAAGGGTTTTCCCCACTTTCTCCTCTATAAATTTCAGTGTCTCTGGTTTAATGTGGAGGTCTTTGATCCACTTAGACTTGAGTTTTGTACAGGAAGATAGGAATGAATCAATTCCCATTCTTCTACATGTTGACCGCCAGTTGTGCCAGCACCATTTGTTGAAAATACTGTCTTTTTTTCCACTGGATGGTTTTAGGACATAGTACTCAAATTGATCCAGCAATACCTCTCCTGGGCATATACCCAGAAGATGTTCCAAATGATAACAAGGACACATGCTCCACTATGTTCATAGCACCCTTATTTATAATAGCCAGAAGCTGGAAAGAACCCAGATGTCCCTCAACAGAGGAATGGATTTAAAAATGTCATACATTTACACATGGAGTACTACTCAGCTATTAAAAACAATGAATTTATGAAATTCTTGGGCAAATGGACGTATTTGGAGGATATCATCCTGAGTTAGGTAACCCAATCACAAAAGAAGTCACTTGATATGAACTCACTGATAAGTGGATACTAGCTCAGAAAAATAAAATACCCAAAATACAATTTCCAAAACACAAGAAAATCAAGAAAGACCAATGCGTGGATACTACATTCCTCCCTAGAATAGGGAATAAAATATCCATGGAAGGAGTTGTAGAGACAAAGTTTGGAGCTAAGATTAAAGGATGGACCATTCAGAGACTGCCCCATCCGGGTGTTCCATCACATAATCAGCCACCAAATGCAGACACTACTGCATACACCAGAAGGATATTGCTGAAAGGACCCTGATATAGCTGTCTCCTGGCAGGCTTTGACAGTCCCTGACAAAACAGATGTGGATGCTCACAGTCATCTATAGGGCAGAACACAGGGTCCCCAGTGGAGGAGCTAGAGAAAGTACCCAAGAGCTGAAGGGGTCTGCAACCCTATAGATGGAACAACAATATGAACTAATCAGAACTCCCAGAGCTCATGTCTCTAGCTGCATATATATTAGAAGATGGCCTAGTTAGCCATTATGGGGAAGAAAGGCCCCTTGGTCTAGCAATCTTTATATGCCCCAGTATGGGGAAATGCCAGGGCCAGGAAGTAGGATTGGGTGGGTAGGGGAGCAGGGCTGGGGGAGGGTATAGGGGACTTATGGGATAGCGCTTGAAATGTAAATTAAAAAAAAAATTTAAAGAAAAAAAAAAAAAAGAATCTATGTTGGGCCTTCGTCTTGGCCTTCCTTAAGAGTCGCTTATATATTAGGTAAGACTACACTGAAATGGAAAAAAAAAAAAGTTTTCATTAGTTATCACTTGTCATTTGGCAAGTGATTCTAAGCTATGGGAGGCAATCCTGTCTTTTCATACATATGTGTGTATTTTAAGATGTGCCTGATGTTGTGGTTTTTTTTTTTTTTTTTTTTTTTTTTTTTTTTTTTTTTTTTTTTTTTTTTTTTTTTTTTTTTTTTTTATATGACTCCCTCAGATATTCCTGGTTTTAAATACATAATGGCTAAGAAATTAGCCAACTGAAAAACATGTGTTTAAGGTTATGGAAATATTTGTCAAATTTTTTACTTGAAAATTCATTACATCACAAGTTCCTTAATTCAGGGAACTTTTAGCAATACTCTAGAATATTTTTCAATATTCAATTTAAACATATTCTAAATTTAAAATTTTAGGAATGCCTAAAATATTCCATATTTTTAAAGAAACCCAGTTTTTATAAATAACCTTGCCAAAATCCACCAATATCTTTTCCATTTCTCAAGATTTATATATTGTATTATACACTCTACATATCCATCAGTGAGATTATGCCTACATGTGTAAGTGTACATATTGAAAAAAATGTAAAGGCTTAAAAATATCGTAGTTACATGATAAATTTGCTAGTTTCTCCTTGCAAATTATATGTAGGAATATCCAAAGACTTATATTCTTAGCCGTGACTATGCATAAGACTTAACACAATATACTATTTCCATCATTTCCCTGTTTAATTGAAAAACTTCCAGTAGAACATTCTTTGTTATACATATGTGTACTTGAAAAGCTCTCTTAGAAATCAGAAGCACATTACAGTTCCAGGAAACGGTTAAATTTCTATTTGTTAAGCTCATTACAAACATTGTCCTCTGGATGAAGACAGGTTGCTTCATTTTCTCTTTTTGTTACATTTTTCAAGCTTCCAAAAATATCATTTCCATGCAAATTACCCTCTTGCTGCATTCATTAAACCCCTTTTTACTGAAAACCTAGCTGGCTCTTCAGTCCTCTCAGTTATCTGTGGGAAATCTTCCAAGGGTCAAAACATCAGAACAATGCTACACTGATTTAATATGAAATATGGAAAAGCAAGATATTGTTTAAAGTTGTGTTTTTCTGATGTGAGAATGTTACAGTGGTATGCTACTGAAATGGAATATATTTTTATGTGTTAAGCAGAATAATTAAAGCAAGAAACGGCATAAATAGATTTTTATTACATATTCCAAATAAGAATTCTATTGACCCCTTCTGCATCTGTGGTTCAAGGGGCAGGCTGTTTACATCTCATCAGTGCATACTCCCGTAACTCGAATCTATTCTATTTCTTGTCATCTCTGCCACTTCATGGGCATGAAGAGTGAGTGAGAATTAGGAATAATCTAAGAAACACAATAATTTATACAGACACATTTTGTTTCTGTAATATAATTCTGATATCTAGATCTACTTTTATGAAATTTCACTTATATATACTTGCAGTAAAAGTGTATAATTTCCTAAACAAAATAAAGTGCCCAGTAAAAGCTTTATTATGTATAAAAGTTAACCATAAGAGCATATTGTCAAATTTTTAAAAGTTTATTTAAATTTGTTGTAGAAAATTTTTATATATAATCCCATTCTGATTAAGCTGGTTTAATGAATGAATGAATGGCTATATCATCATTAATTTACCTGAATATATGAGATAATGTTACTTGCACATAGGAGTGCTATAACAGATTTTATTTTGGAGTAACAATATATAATATACAGTGTTAAGAACCAGCTATATATAATATCCAAATGTATTTTTAACTGTAATTTTACTGGGTTATTTATAATTTCTATACTCTACATTTAAAAGTTTGCAATAGCTCAAATGACTTGGGTTTGCATTTATTACCATTTCTCTGAAACTAGTGCAAAGTACAAAAAATACCTTTCAAATAATAAAAGAGTCAGTTGGAAAAAACAATATTGTATTTTGTAGTTTAATGTTTACTTTGCTGGGAAAAATACTTTTAGCTATCAATACTATCTTAATAAGTCATTCCAAAAGCTTCATCAAATAATCAAAATTCTCAAAATATGTAAAAATCACATTAAGAAAAGTTTTGAGAAATACCAGTATTTTTACTCGCTGTGAATTTCCACGTTGTATTGAGATTTTTGTTCTTGCACTGTTAGGCAGTTTCACATTTATGGCACCTAAAATGCATTTCCTGGTATTACACTTTGTTATTGCCTCAGGATAATATTTATATTCAGTCTTTTAATTATTTTTAACAACTTAATATAATTCATAAATCATATATATATATATATATATATATATATATATATATATATATATATCACCACATATTTTGAAACATGAATTAATCATGAGATCGTTAAATCAAGTTTATTAACATATGTAACATTTCATATACTATATTAGTCAATTTTGTTAAACCAGAATGCCTGAGGATGAAAAATTTATAAATGAAAACAATGTTTACAGGTCCTGTTTTTGAAGTTAGAGTACTTCAAGAGATTTAGCCTAGTAGCTGTTCAGCTTCTGGTGATTCCTACATGCTGTGTAGTATTATGAAAAATAAATAGATGAATAGATTTCCCTTATAAAAATCCACTCTCAGGTACTTAAAATTAAAGTAGAGTTCACAATACAGGAAACATCATGAATTTGCCTTGGTAAATTCTTCATGCCAAAATAACATAATTCAAGAAATTTTGTTATTGGCAAGTCATATCCTAAACATATCACTAACGTAGGATTTTTTTATGGGAATCATTAAAATCTACTGCTTACAAAATTTTAAGTTGCGTATCATCTTTCCACGAACAACAGTCAACACATTTTACAATTCTCAAATCTATTTACCCAACAAAAATGTACTGTTACCAATATTTTCCACTTTTTTTTTCTTTTGCTACATGGCACATCTTAATTATTTTCTCTAAAATTCCATTTTTAGGAGAATGCTAATTAATGATTTTTTTTTTTCATTAAAGAAAACAAGACTGTTCAAGACTGTTTAGGTTTATTCACTGATTTTGGTCCAGAAAACTTACTTAAAACTGACCAGTATTATGAAATTATGGCTGGAGAAATGACTTAGTAGTTAAAAGAATGCAGTGATCTTCAGATTTGTTTCTAATACCCATGTTGAGTGGCTTACAAACAACTCCAGCTCCAGGGGTCTTACTCTCTTCAGGTCTTCACAAGAAACTGGACTCATGATCATACAAAGATACATATGTAAGAAAAAGTAAATATTAAAATAAAACTCAAAAGGAATATCAAGCACAAAAGTCAAGCATAAGTCATCTTATATAATATAAAAAGAGAAACAAAAAATTCCATAGTTTTCTTAAAAACAAGATAAAATAAAAGGTGTGGGAGGAAGTTGTGTAAGGAGTTTAATAAACAAATACAAAATAGGCAAGTCATACGACCCGTTTTTTTCATTATTATTACTTTTTTTTCTTTTATAGTCCGACCCTTACCCTGCTCCTGGTCTACTCTCTGACAGTTCTTCATCCTATCCCCCCCCCATGTCTCCAAGAGGATGTTCTCATGCCCACTAGACTTCCCCACTCCCTAGGGCCTCATGTCTTTTGAGGGTTAGATGCTTCTTCTCTCACTTAGGATAGTACAGGCAGTTCTCTGCTGTATATGTGTCGGGAGTCTCATATCAGCTTGTGTATGGTGCCTAGTTGGTGGCTCAGTGTCTAAGAGTTCTCAAGGGTATGGTTTAAAATGCTGTTCTTTCTATAATGTCTCCCTCCTCCCTGTGGTTAAATTAGTGAGAGGCATGGGATCCATTTTATGAAACTGAGGAAGAATAATCAACATGGAATCATGATGATGCTCTCCTTGATTGCAGTTTCCTGGAGATCAGCATCTGAACCATCAGCAAAATTGCTTACCAACTCCTTAAACTTAAGTGGCAATAAGTCTGCTTGAACAAACTTTGCAAACACTGAAATACTCTTACCTTTCTATTCTATGAAGTCTTCACAAAATTATTATGTTGATCTTGTAAAACCAATTACTTTTGTAGAGATTTTAAACTGCCATGGAGAGAAGACTTTTATTCACACACATGTGACCTTGATATTCTTCATGCCTACTCTTCTCTCTTCTAACTTCTTTTTAGTCCAAGGATTTTCTCTGAAAGTACACTGTGATATATTAGCAATGAATTCATTACTGTATAATTTATCTGAAATGCCATTATGCCATGTTTATTTTGTATGACAATTTTGCTTGATAAAGACTTTTGTATTAGCAGTTTATTTTTAGTCTCAAATACCCAAAGGTTTGAGTCCCCCAGCCTTGTTAACACCTATTTCAATAAATACTAACTTCATTTAATTCAATCCCACTTTAAGTATGGCAAATTAATATACTTCTTATAAATATTCCCATTTATAAATGTATTCACCTTGTTCTTATTTCATAATTCATGGCAAATACAAATAATTTTAACACTTTTTGGAGCTATGAATATGATGAATTTTTAGGCTCCTTACACAGCAGACTGGCTTTAAAAATACATAATATGGAGCCTTATATGTTGATACATGAAGCAGGAGATACTAAATACATAAATGACCTCTGTCTAAGAGATATATTATATTTGAGTAGGAAATTATAACCAAAGAAGAGAATAGTACCTAAGACAAGAGAAAATGGCTATAACAAGAAACACTTCCAAAACTATAGTGTTAGCTGCCTACATTTGTGCACAGAGAAACAAAAATGAGGAGCAAAGACAATGTGTCTTCTCCAGAATACAGCAACTCTATTGTGATATGTCTTGAAACAAGCAATTTAACTTGATAACAAGACAAAGAATAGATATTATGAATGTGTTTCAAAGTCTAAAAAATATTATAAATAAATGTCAATAAGGGTCATGAAAACATAAACAATTGAATGAAATAATTAAAACAGTTTAAGGCATAAAAGTATATCCTAAGAGAAAAATAGAATCACTAAAGAAAACACATACTGAAATAAACTCGTAAGTGGAAAATTCAGAATGTTAAATATATTCAGATATAAGCTTCAAATGCCACTTAAGACATTGAAAAAAGAATTTCAGAGACTGATAACTTAGTCAAAGAAAATTTCAATTTAGACTACAAAACTCAACTACAAATATCCAGGAAATCTGGAAATAAACCTATAATAATTAGTATAGATAAGTGAACAAAATGTGAGGTCAAAGACACAAGCAGTATTTTTATCAAAATCACAGACTATTAAAATGCTCAAAGATCTAGGCAGAAGAGCAGGCAAAACGATTGTAAGAGTGATAGGAAAGTCCAAAAAAAAAAAAAATCATGTTTTCCAGATATAATAGGATTGCTACACATATGAGATTACCAAGACTGTTGCAGCATACATAAGACCTGCACAGGTTCAAGTAAATGCTTTTCCTGGACAGAGACAGGAGAGTGAACATGTGGTTCCATACTTAATTAAGAAGCTACTTGCAATTAATATCCATTGGCAAAGGGAAAATTAGTTTTCTTCGGTGGAATCTCATTGTATATACCAACCAACTCCAGCCTAGGCCCTGTACCAAAAGTATTCAGCCAGCAAAATGAATACCATGATTTTGTTGTTGTTGTTGTTGTTGTTGTTGTTGTTGTTGTTTTAAGAGACTTTTTGTTTTGTTTTCACTTCTCTTGTCTTATTATTTTAAGGTTGTTTAGGTTTGTTGTTGTTTTGTTGTTGTTTTTACACATCAAGAGTGAGTGAGCTATGGGTATAGCATGTAGACTTGGAAACAGGTGAAGAGGTTTTTAGAGGAATTAGGAAAGCAAAACATGATCAAATATATTGCTTATATTATATGTATATACTTGGTAATTGCACATGAATGAATAAAAAGCTAATACCAAGGACTGTGTCATGAGTTAATCACAATGGATTCAATTTAAAAGATATTACCATTGATGATAAGAAATTTTCAGGAATTTTAGATACGGGAGCTGACAAAACCATTATTTCCTCCCATTGGTGGCCTAAGCATTGGCCTCTTAAACAATCTGCTCATTCCCTCCAAGGATTGGGGTATCAGGCTAGCCCTACTATCAGCTCACGAGAGCTGCGGTGGAAATCACCAGAAGGACACGAAGGAAGAGTTATACCATATGTCCTTCCCCTGTCAGTGAATTTATGGGGATGAGATATACTTACAGGATTAGGCCTTACACTTACCAATGACTTAAATTATTCCAGACAGTGTCAGCAAATGATGCAGGATATGGGATACATAGAGGGGAAGGGATTAGGAAAAGTCAACCAAGGTAGAACCAGCCCCATTAACACTATACAGAAAAATGCCAAAAAGGGTCTGGGTTTTTCCTAGGGGCCGCTGAGGCTGTTCCGCCCATACCTTGGAAAACTGAGGAGCCAGTGTGGGTTTATAAGTGGCCACTATCCTCTGAAAAACTTATGGCAGCAACTCAGTTAGTCACTGAACAATTACAATTGGGACACCTTGAAACATCCACCTCTCCTTGGAATACTCCTATTTTTGTAATAAGAAAATAGTCTGGTAAATGGAGGCTTCTTCATGACCTACGAGCAATTAATGCTCAGATGCAGTTGTTAGGATCATTACAGCGAGGCCTACCACTGCTTTCAGCATTACCAAAAGATTAGAAAATTATTATTTTAGATATTAAGGATTGCTTCTTTTCCATCCCCTTGTGTGTCCAAGATAGACAAAGATTTGCATTCACACTCCCTTCCGTAAATCACATGGAGCCAGATAAACAGTATCAGTGGAAAGTGCTACCACAAGGCATGGCCAATAGTCCAACTATTTGTCAGTTATATGTGCAAATGGCTCTGGAATCTGTAAGGAGAGAATTTCCCACTTTGCTCCTGGTTTTTTACATGGACGATATCCTTATGAGTCACAAAGATTATTCTTTATTTCAGCAAGACTTCCTCATACTAATAAAAACCTTGGATACCTGGGGATTGCAAGTTGCCAGTGAAAAGATACAAATCTCTGAAACTGGCCATTTTGGGGGGTCAACCATCCTTCCTGAAAAAATTATTCCACAGAAAATAGAAATTAGAAAAGATCATCTGCAAACATTGAATGACTTCCAGCGACTTTTAGGGGACATCAATTGGCTAAGACCCTTTTTAAAATTCCTTCAAGTGATCTTAAACCTCTTTTTGATATTCTAGAAGGAGATACAAATATTGCATCCCCTAGGGTTTTAACACCATCTGCCCGATTAGCCCTGCAAAGGGTTGAAGAGGCTCTTAAAGAAGCCCAATTGAATCTAATAGATTATTCTCTCCCTTTTGTTCTTTGTGTGTTCTCTACGCATTTATTGCCCACTGCAGTATTGTGGCAAAATGGACCTTTGCTATGGATTCACCCTAATGCCTCACCCACTAAGGTTATTGACTGGTACCCTGATGCGGTTGCGTTCTTAGCATTTAGGGGACTTAAAGCTTCCCTTACACATTTTGGCATGCATCCACACAAGTTGATTGTGCCTTATACCAGCCAACAAGTACAAGTATTGGCCGCTACCACTAACTCTTGGGCCATATTGGCAACATCATTTTCAGGACTTATAGATAACCATTATCCTACTCACCCCATTTTGCAATTTGCATTAAAACATCCCTTGATATTTCCTTGCATGATATCCTCTCAACCTTTGAAGTCCGGTATTACTGTGTATACAGATGGATCTAGCTCTGGGTTGGGGGCATATGTGGTTGATAACAACGTTGTTTCCAAACAATATACAGTAGCCTCCCCCCAAGTGGCTGAATGTTTGGTGGTTTTAGATGTGTTAAATTTTTTTTCTCAACCCCTGAATATTGTTTCTGACTCCCTATACGTAGTAAATGCAGTTAAAATGTTAGAATTGGCTGGAATTATAAAACCTTCCAGCAGAATAGCTCAAATATTTGGTGACATTCAAAAGCTCTTGCTAAATAGAAAAAAAACCCGGTATATATAACCCATATTAGATCCCATTCAGGTCTCCCTGGCCCTATGTCTCTAGGGAATGACTTGGCAGATAGAGCCACAAAATTAGCTATGCTGTTTCTTACCCAATATGAATCCGCTAAAGAGTTTCATTATAAATTTCATGTGACAGCGGAAATATTGCGACGCAGGTTCTCCATTTCAAGAAAAGAGGCAAGAGATATAGTTACTCAATGTCAGAACTGCTGCCAGTTCCTACCGTCTCCTAGGGTGGGGGTTAATCCCCGAGGCATCCAACCATTACAAATCTGGCAAATGGATGTTACTCATGTCTCTTCTTTTGGACGACTCCAATACTTACATGTCTCCATCGACACCTGTTCTGGAGTCATTTGTGCCACACCTTTGACTGGTGAAAAAACCATTCACATTATCCAACATTGTTTGGAGGCTTGGAGTGCTTGGGGCAAGCCAAAAATTCTAAAAACAGACAATGGGCCCGCCTATACCTCTCAAAAGTTTAAACAGTTCTGCAGCTAAATGGATGTGACACACCTAACTGGACTGCCCTATAACCCCCAGGGCCAAGGTGTCGTGGAGCGCGCTCACCGCACGCTTAAGTCTTACCTCATTAAACAAAAAGGGGGAATAGAGGAAGTATTACCCTCTACCCTGCGAGTGACCATATCACTGGTCCTCTTTACCCTTAATTTTTTAAACATTGATGATCAAGGCCGCACAGCGGCCAACCTACATTGCTCTGAGCCAAATAGACCTAAAGAGATGGTGAAATGGAAGGATGTCTTAACAGGGCAATGGAAGGGCCCGGATCCCATTTTGATGAGATCCAGGGGAGCTATTTGTGTTTTCCCGCAGGAGGAAGATGACCCCTTCTGGATCCCTGAGTGCCTGACCAGAAGAATTGTGCCGACTTACAAAGAGGATGATCGCTGTCCTTCTGTTAAAAAGTCATCACCCCATATGGATCATTCTGGACGTGTTCCAGAGGAGTCCCGTGTCTGCGTGACCCACCATATATGACACGCCCCTATAACATTTCGTCTTTTCTACTTAATTCTACGCTTTGCTTTATGCTTAAATCTGGGGAAGATGCCCCCCCTTGCATAAAGAGTGGGTGGGAGTGGGACTTTTTGGGGCTATGCTCTGCTACGGACTGGTTCTGGTCCTATGGCTCCTCTGCAGACTCAGGTCCAGTCAGTCTCGCCAAAGGGCTATTGTGGCCCAGGCGCTTGTTGCACTAGAACAGGGGACACCAATTCAGTTTTGGTTTTCCATACTACAGAAAGATTGAGTTCGCACTCGTGGATACATTCCTCACCCTGTCGTTGAGTTTCATAATCTGACATGTCTAACAGAGACCTCCGACACCTTCCCAGAATTAGATGGGCTCGGGTTCCCATTGCACCTGATGTGTGGAGTGATCGAGGTGCTGGTCATCTCCTAAGGCAAAAGGGCTCCGGTTCCCATTGCACTTCCCTGAGATGATCACCCTGGTCTGACCTTTTCTAGTCTCGAGCCCCACCGATACCATGAGGGTCCCCTCGACTGAACTGGTTTTCAACCAGGCTTATGTTTGACATAGACGATGTGTTGCTTAAACAAAAAGGGGGAGATGTAGGCCGCCATGTGATCGCTATTCCAAGATGGCGCCGGTTTCCTGTCCGCCCTAAGTGGTAAACAGCTCAGTGCGCAAGCGTAAGGGCCCGTTCCCGCCTTGGGAGCTCTTACCACCCATGACGCATTCTGGCCTGATCCGGAGATAGCCTATGGTATGATGCCATGTCCTAGGCAAGCATATTTCCCTATATAAGGACGCCCGTCTTGGGCATCGAGGCCCTTCACCTCCCAGAAGCTTTGCTCTCCCTCACAAGATGCAATAAAGCTTTGCTGTAGAAGGATCCTGTGTGCGGCCTGCTTCTTCCTGCTGGCGGGATACGGGGGTCGCACCCAAGTACATGGAAAAGCCAGGGCCAAGAAGTGGGAGTGAGTTCTTAGGGGAGCAGGGCAGGGGGAGGGTATAGTGGACTTTTGGAATAGCATTTGAAATGTAAATGAAGAAAATATCTAATAAAAAAAAAAGAAAAAAAATCTCAAGTAACCAACAAGAAAGGGGGATGGCATAGGGGGTTTTGGAGGGGAAACCAGAAAAAAAGGAATAACATTTGAAATGTAAATAAAGAAAATATCTAATAAAAATTAAGTAAATAAAAATAAAATAAGAGAAAAAAAGAACAGATATTGCTCATCATAGCTCAGCTATGTCTTTGTCTTTCAAGTATGTTGTTTGCTTGTTTGTTTCTTTATTTCTTTGTTTTTGTTTTAAGTTGTATTTTACTCAGAAATGTTTCTCTCCTTCATCCTGACTGTGTAGGACTGACTATTTCCATTCAGTTCTTACAAACTACGTTAATATCGACAATAAATGCACAAAGATAGATGTACACAGTCAGAGAAGAGGCACCTTACCCTCAAGAGACTCAGAGTCACAGGTTTTGGAAAGGTCTTGTGGGGTGGGGGTGGGGGTGGGGGCATCCTCTTTGAGATGAGGGAGGAGGTGTGGGATGTGGAACAGTTGGAGGGTAGACCAGGAAGAGGGTAAAGTCTAGATTGAAAAAAAAAAAAAAAAAAGACCAAAACATTAAATTATATACAAATAATTCTTGCAAATATGATTTGGACACACTTTGCTATTTGCAATTGAAGAGAGATGATATACTTTTTTAAGTGCATATGAAATATACCAAATATCTACTGTATTGGGGAAGTTGTCTTTTTAATATATCAATCCTCCCCCCCCCCCCATTACCTGGCACTATTTACTGTCAATGTCTTCTTTGAATGTCTTCCTTCATGTGAGCTTAGCTTCTCAAGCAATATGACTGAGTATATGAATCATATGTTCTAATATGTCCTCTAATATAGGATGGAGGACATGAATCATGTCTCTATTTTAAGTTTTCATAGTTTCAATGCATTGTCAATCTTACTTTCAACATGTGAAAATATACTGTCTAGTAAAATGTGACATAACTAAAATTCCATTAGAATGTGAAGGTTCTATGCCCCAATATAGAAGAATGCCAGGGCCAGGAAGCAGGAGTGTGTAGGTGGGTGAACAGAGGGAGGGGGAGGAGATAGGGGATTTTTGAAGGGGAAACTAGGAAAGGGGATATTAATCTGAAATGTAAATAAAGAAAATATCTAATAAAAATAAAAATAGAAAAGGTTTAAAAGCAAATATTCAATAGATCTATATCTGCTGCATATTTTACTATATCACATTATATAAAGACATGACCTTTCCATCTCAATTTAGGACAGGGACTGCTGAATATTTGGATATAAGTACAACTAAATTCAAAATTAGAAAACAAATGTGGATATTGTTCCAAGCATTTCTTCTTCAAGCATCTCTAAGGCTGATTTCAGCAAAATTAAGTGTAAACATAGTCCTAACATTTCGATATATGGAGAGTTTTGCATGAATTCCTTCATTGACTGTTGGGGTCCGGACCATCTGTGGTCCCCCCATAATCAGACTGGGTTCCCCGGAAGACTGACAGGGGCTGGAAAGAGACTATGGTGGGAGAAGAAATGAACGCCAAGAGGAATCACTCCATTCAAAGCTTCTACTTTTAATTAGTATTCTTCCTTGGTTTTAAGAGAGAAGGCCCTGCCCCCGGTCAGTTCTGTGCAGGTGCCTGGAATTTGCATGAAGCCTGAACTACTGTGGGATGTCCCAGCTGTAGGCAGGTGAACTGAGCAGAGCCAGGGTCCAGGGTGCTCTGTAATGTTTCCGCAGGATGCACATCCCATTCTGGGAGAGGCACAGCAACAGACAGCAGGACACCAGAGTAGCTCAGGTGTGATTTAGCAACACAATGAAAGCCACACTGCCTGTGGCTTCCTATGGCAGATCTGCACAGAGCCTGGGGTAGGCTAAAGGAGGGAGTCTACATCTCCTTCTTGCTTATATAATAAAATTAAGCAGGACTGAGGCACAATATTAATTTGTGATTTATAGTCCTGCCTAGGGGAAATGGTGGCTGGTTGCGGCACCGTGTCTTAGGATCTCAGACCCTCCCAAACTATCCAGGTCCATCTTTGAGAACATATGCAGCTGTTTATGAATATTTTTCATAAACATGGCTCTGTGGCATAATATTAATAAGCCATGGCCTTTTGGCATATATCTCTGTCTTAGAATGGAATATCCAAGACCTGGTTGCCCATCTTAAGCTTGTCCAGCCTTCATAGCACATCTAATTCCCAATTCAGATGAAAGCCACACACACACACACACACACACACACATATATATAATTTGTATTTTCATAATGCAGTGATCCTGCCAGCTGTGACCTGCTGGCTTATTGGAGTTCTGCTGCAGGGGGAAGCAGACCTATATAGGATAAAGAACCTCTCTTGGAAGAACTAGGAAGTTTTATTCAGTTGCAAATTAGCAACCACCAAGCTTAGGCTCTGGCCTCCAGGTGTGGAGGAGGTGACTTGGAGAATCAGCAGAAAGGCTGTTTCTCATGTAAAATAGATGAAGCTCCAAGTTAACTCTCATGGCTAAAAAATCTTTAGAAATTTTAATAGGAAATCTTTCATATTGGAATAATTCCTAGACCAGTCCAAGATTGAGTTAGACTAACTGGTCACACTGAAGGAAAGAGAACGAATCATTATAACTCCTTCTTATGACTAATTTTTTAAAGTCAAATTCTACAGTCTCTAATGTTCTCTATCCCCTAAGGTTAAAAATGTTTAAAGCAAGACAGCTTAGCCTTTCCAATCTAGGACAAGTTAAAAGTATGTTACCTGTTACCTGTTACCAGGGCATTCAGGAAACTCACATACCAGCCTGTTGTATGAATCCATCTGGCAGTTGTCAGTTTCTGCAGCATCCTGTGGAGAAAAACCTAAACTCAACCTCTTTTCCAGATTCTTCTAGAGTCTGGACCCTCTTCCATTTATTCTTTAACAGGTCCTGCCATTTTACCATGGCCTAAGAGCTGTAAGTAACCAGATGCCGGTGGTGATCCGCCCCAGACTGACCTTTAATATCAGTCTGCAAAAGTTAAAAATGAAACTTTTTGGTGACCTGGAGGGGTCTTAACTGCCCCTGTTTTGTTTTTTCAAATTTAAAAGCCAAATAATTTTTTGTATTTGAGAATTCTAAAAAATTCTCTGTAACATGGGCAACATTTGTAAGATCAAACCAGAAAGATCCCTACTCCAAACACAGGCTCTTCGTGCACCCCAAGAATCACGAAAGACCATCTTGATGCAAACTGCAAAAGGATTTTTAATCGGAGCTCCTGGGTGACCTGTGTCTCATGCAAGAGACAGATGAGTCGACCATGACCTGAAATTTTACAAAGCTTACAAAGGCAAAAACCACAAACTAGGGGGTGGGGGGAGGGGGTGGAAATAGGGGAAGTCTAAAACCAAAAATTTACCTAACAATTAAGTCATGTGCTACCTTAGGCAACCTCCTGGGGCGTTGAAACATTCCACAGAGGGCCTTGGACTATTCTGTGATTGTTCCAGAAAAAGCTTGCCCTGTAGCTAGGGCCAACGGTTCAGTTCCTTATTTTAGGTTAAAAGTTCACCTTCCCTCCTGACACAAGGGACTCCATTTTGTCTTTGGTTATGTACTACTCTTTCACATTAAATTGTTTCAAATGTTTGACTATTAAAATCAGCTCCAATATCTGTATAAATCTGATTAGGAATGTCAAGCACATAATTTTTTTTTAACATAGGCAATAACACTTTTAGTTGTTTCTCTTAAAGAGTAATTATAACCGGAATGCTTGAAAAGTTTTAAGTTACATGTGTATACTTTATTTATTTATAAATCAGAAATAAAAGTATCTAATTGCAACAAATGATTAAGTATACATCCTCAAGAAATGATATCATTATGTGGAAACAAGTGGAAACTGAGGACACTAAGAACAGATTCTTACAATTTGACATGCACATTCTGTAAAAGTATTAAAACATTATCTTAAGCCATCACTATTTTGATGATGTGAGGAATGAGATTAGTTGGTCAATTATTCTTGTATAAGGTCTATAATCTGCCTGAGGATATAAATTTAGCATGGCATTACTTTAAGAGGTTGTATCCAAGCAATCTATAGCAAATTCTTAAATATCTAAAGACAGTCCTTTTAAAAGAACTTCATATTCTTATGAAGTGTACATGCTTAAGCAATTGCAAATTAGAAAATTAATAATATCTGAGGGTCAAATAATTTTAGCAATAGTAAGATATATATATATATATATATATATATATACTGTTAATATACAAATTAAAGTTTATTTATTTTTAACCCTTTAAAACACCATCTGTAGCACACAATTTAATTATCTGTGCTGAAATAGGAGGAAACTCAAAAGAATAAAACATACGATCTAATTCATATATACTTTTCTCCCATAAAAGGGCTGTTTTTTTATTAGATATTTTCTCAATTTACATTTCAAATGCTATTCCAAAAGTCCCTTCCCCCTCCCCCCTCCCTGCTCCCATGCCCACCCACTCCCACTTCTTGGCCCTGGCGTTCCCCTGCATTGGGGCATATAAAGATTGCAGTACCAAGGGGCCTCTCCTCCAAATGATGGCCGACCAGGCCATCTTCTGTTACACATGATCCTAGAGACTCGAGTTCTGGGGGTTCTGTTTAGTTCATATTGTTGTTCCTCTTCTAGGGTTTCAGACCCCTTCAGCTCCCGGTGTTCTATCTAGCTTCTCCAATGTGGGCCCCGTGCTGTGCTCCCTCTTATGGATAACTGTGAGCATACACTTCTGTGGGAGTCAGCTATATCAGGGTCCCTTCAGTAAACACTTGCTGTCCTATGCAATAGTGTCTGAGTTTAGTGACTGATTATGGGATGGATCCCCGGTGGGTTAGTCTCTGTATGGTCCATCCTTTCATCTTAGCTCTAAACTTTGTCTCTGTAACTCCTTTCATGGGTATTTTGTTTCCTATTCAAAGGAGGNTGGGATGGATCCCCGGTGGGTTAGTCTCTGTATGGTCCATCCTTTCATCTTAGCTCTAAACTTTGTCTCTGTAACTCCTTTCATGGGTATTTTGTTTCCTATTCGAAGGAGGAATGAAGTATCCACACGTTGGTCTTCCTTCTTGATTTTCATGTGTTTTGCAGATTGTATCTTGGGTGTTCTAAGTATCTGGGCTAATGTCCATTTATCAGTGAGCGCATATCCAATGACTTCTTTTGTGATTGGGTTACCTCACTAAGGTTTATGTCCTCCAGATTCATCCATTTGCCCAAGAATTTCATGAATTCATTTTTTTAAATAGCAGAATAGTACTCCATTGTGTAAATATACCATATTTTCTGTATCCATTCTTCTGTTGAGGGACATTTGGGTTCTTTCCAGGTTCTGGCTATTATAAATAAGGCTGCTATGAATATAGAGGAGCATGTGTCCTTTTTACCAATTAGAACATCTTCTGGGTATATGCCCAGGAGAGGTATTGCTGGATCCTCTGGTAGTACTATGTCAATTTTCTGAGATAACGCCAGACTGACTTCCAGCGTGGTTGTACAAGCTTGCAATCCCACCAGCAATGGAGGAGTGTTCCTCTTTCTCCATATCCTCAACAGCATCTACTGTCACCTAAATTTTTGATCTTAGCCATTCTGATTGGAGTGAGGTGGAATCTCAGTATTGTTTTGATTTGCATTTCCCTGATGATTAAGGATGTCAAACATTTTTTCAGATGTTTCTCAGCCATTCAGATTTCCTCAATTGAGAATTCTTTGTTTAGCTCTGTACCCCATTTTTTAATGGGTTTTTTTTATTTTTCTGGAGTCTAGCTTCTTTAGCTCTTTGTAGATGTTGGATATTAGTCCCCTATCAGATTTAGGATTGGTAAGAATCCTTTCCCAATCCGTTGGTGACCTTTTTGTCTTGCTGACTGTGTCTTTTGCCTTACAGAAGCTTTGCCATTTCATAAGGTCACATTTGTTGATTCTTGATCTGACCGCACAGGCCATTGCTATTTTGTTTAGGAATCTTTCTCCTGTGCCCATATCTTTGAGGGTTTTCCCCACTTTCTCCTCTATAAATTTCAGTGTCTCTGGTTTTATATGGAGGACTTTGATCCACTTAGACTTAAGCTTTGTACAAGAAGATAAGAATGGGTCAATTCGCATTCTTCTACATGATAACTGCCAGTTGTGCCAGCACCATTTGTTGAAAATGCTGTCCTTTTTCCACTAGATGGTTTTAGCTCCCTTGTCGAAGATCAAGTGACCATAGGTGTGCGGATTCATTTCTGGGACTTCAATTCTATTCCATTGATCTATCTGTCTGTTGCTGTACCAGTACCATGCAGTTTTTATCAAAATTGCTTTGTAGTACAGCTTAATGTCTGGCATGGTGATTCCCCCAGGGGTTCTTTTATTGTTGAGAATGGTTTTTGCTATCCTAGGTTTTTTATTATTCCATATGAAATTGCAAACTGCCCTCTCTATTTCAGTGAAGAATTGAGTTGGGATTTTGATGGGGATTGCTTTGAATCTGTAGATTGTCAGGATAGCTATTTTGATTATATTAATACTGCCAATCCATGATCATGGGAGATATTTCCATCTTCTGAGATCTTCTTCAATTTCTTCCTTCAGAGACTTGAAGTTCTTGTCATACAGATCTTTCACTTCCTTAGTTAGAGTCACACCAAGGTATTTTATAGTATTTGTGATTATTGTGAAGGGTGTTGTTTCCCTAATTTCTTTCTCAGCCCTCTTATCCTTTGTGTAGAGAAGGCCATTGATTTGTTAGAGTTAATTTTATATCCAGCTACTGTACTGAAGCTGTTGATCAGGCTTAGGAGTTCTTTGGTGGAATCTTTGGGGTTCAAATATATACTATCATATCATCTGCAAACAGTGATATTTTAACTTCTTCCTTTCCAATTTGTATCCCCTTGATCTCCTTTTGTTGTCGAATTGCTCTAGCTAGGACTTCAAGTACTATATTGAATAGGTAGGGAGACAGTGGGCAGCCTTGTCTAGTCCCTGATTTTAATGGGATTGCTTCCAGCTTCTCTCCATTCAGTTTGATGTTGGCTACTGGTTTACTGTAAATTGCTTTTATTATGCTCAGGTATGGGCCTTGAATTCCTGTTCTTTCCAAGACTTTTATCATGAAAGGGTGTTGGATTTTCTCAAATGCTTTCTCAGTATCTAACGAGATGATCATGTGGTTTTTGTCCTTGAGTTTGTTTATATAGCGGATTACTTTGATGGATTTCCGTATATTAAACCATTCCTGCATTCCTGGGATGAAACCTACTTGGCCATGATGGATGATCCTTTTGATGTGTTCTTGGATGTGGTTTGCAAGGATTTTATTGAGTATTTTTGCATCGATATTCATTAGGGAAATTGGTCTGAAGTTCTCTTTCTTTGTTGGATCTTTGTGTGGTTTAGGTATCAGAATAATTGTGGCTTCATAGAATGAATTGGGTAGATTACCTTCTGTCTCTATTTTTTTGAATAGTTTGAGGAGAGGTGGAATTAGATCTTCTTTGAAGGTCTGATAGAACTCTGCACTAAACCCATCTGGTCCTGGGCTTAATTAAGATACTGTCCCTGTGCCCTCTAGTGAGTCTGGCTAAAGGTTTATCTATCTTGTTGATTTTTTCAAAGAACCAGCTCCTGGTTTGGTTAATTCTTTGAATAGTTCTTTTTGTTTCTACTTGATTGATTTCAGCCCTGAGTTTGATTATTTCTTGCCCTCTACTCCTCTTGGGCTAATTTGCTTCCTTTCGTTCTAGAGCTTCTAGGTGTGCTGTCAAGTTACTAGTGTATGCTCTCTCTGGTTTCTTTTTGGAGGCATTCAGGGCAATAAGTTTTCCTCTTAGGACTGCCTTCATTGTGTCCCATAAGTTTGGGTATGTTGTGGTTTCATTTTCATTAAACTCTAGAAAGTCTTTAATTTCTTTCTTTATTTCATCCTTGACTGGGGAATCATTGAGTAGAACATTTTTCAGTTTCCATGAGAATGTTTGCTTTCTATTATTTATGTTGTTATTGAAGATCAGCCTTAGTCCATGGTGGTCAGATAGGATGCATGGGATAATTTCAATATTTTTGTATCTGTGGAGGCCTGTTTTGTGACCAATTATATGGTCAATTTTGGAAGAGGTACCATGTGGCGCTGAGAAGAAAGTATATCCTTTTGTTTTAGGATGAAATGTTCTGTAGACATCTGTTAAATACATTTGTCTCATGACTTCTGTTAGTGTCCATGTGTCTCTGTTTAGTTTCTGTTTCCAGGATCTGTCCATTGGTGAGAGTGGGGAGTTGAAGTCTCCCACTATTATTGTGTGGGGTTTAATGTGTACTTTGAGCTTTACTACAGTTTCTTTAATGAATGTGGCTGCCCTTGTATTTGGAGCATATATATTCAGAATTGAAAGTTCATCTTGGTTGATTTTACCTTTGATGAGTATGAAGTGCCCCTCCTTGTCTTTTTTAACAACTTTGGGTTGAAAGTCAATTTTATCCGATATTAGAATGGCTACTCCAGCTTTTTTCTTCAGACCATTTGCTTGGAAGGCTGTTTTCCAGCCTTTCACCCTAATGTAGTATCTGTCTTTTTCCCTAAGGTATGTTTCCTGTAAGCAGCAAAATGTTGGGTCCTGTTTGTGTAGCCAGTCTATTAGTCTATGTCTTTTTATTGGGGAATCGAGTCCATTGATATTAAGAGAGATTAAAGAAAAGTAGTTGTTGCTTCCTGTTATTTTTGTTGTTAAGGTTGGGATTTTGTTCTTGTGGCTGTCTTCTTTTAAGATTGTTGAAGGTTTACTTTTTAGTTTTTTCTAGGGTGTAGTTTCCATCCTTGTTTTGGTGGTTTCCCTTTATTATCCTTTGAAGGGCTGGATTAGTGGAAAGATATTGTGTGAATTTGGTTTTATCATGGAATACTTTGGTTTCTCCATCTATGTTAATTAAGAGTTTTGCTGGATATAGTAATCTGGGTTGGCATTTGTGTTCTTTTAGTGTCTGAATAACATCTGTCCAGGATCTTCTGGCTTTCATAGTCTCAGGTGAGAAGTCTGGTGTAATTCTGATAGGCATGCCTTTATATGTTACTTGACCTTTTCCCCTTACCGCTTTTAATATTCTATCTTTATTTAGTACATTTGTTGTTTTGATAATTATGTGTCGGGAGGAATTTCTTTTCTGGTCCAGTGTACTTGGTGTTCTGTAGGCTTCTTGTATGTTCATGGGCATCTCTTTCTTTAGGTTTGGGAAGTTTTCTTCTATTATTTTGTTGAAAATATTTGCTGGCCCTTTAATTTGAAAATCTTCTTTTTCATCTATTCCTATTATTAGTAGGTTTGGTCTTCTCATTTTGTCCTGGATTTCCTGGGAGTTTTGAATTAGGATCTTTATGCATTTTGCATTTTCTTTGAATGTTGTGCCCATGTTCTCTATGGAATCTTCTGCACCTGAGATTCTCTCTTCCATCTCTTGTATTCTGTTGCTGATGCTCACATCTATGGTTCCTGATTTCTTTCCTAGTGTTTCTATCTCCAAATTTGTCTCACTTTGGGTTTTCTTTATTGTTTCTATTTCCCTTTTTAGGTCCTGGATGGTTTTGCTCAATTCCATTACCTGTTTGGTTGTGTTTTCCAGTAGTTCTTTAAAAATTTTTAGTGTTTCCTCTTTAATGACTTTTACCTCTTTAGCATTGTTCTCCTGTATTTCTTTGAGTGAGTCATTCATGTCCTTCTTCATGTCTTTCTTCATGTCTTCTACCAGCACCATGATATATGATTTTAAATCTGAGTCTTGTTTTTCGGGTGTGTTGGGGTATCCAGGACTGGCTGAAGTGGGAGTGCTGGGTTCTGAAGAAGGTGAGTGGTCTTGGTTTCTGTTATTAAGATTCTTACGTCTGCCTTTTGCCATCTGGTAATCTCTGGAGTTGGTTCTTATAGTTGTCTCTGATTGGATCTTGTTCCTCCTGTGATTCTGTTGGTCTCTGTGGGCAGACTTGGGAGCCCAGCTCTCTCCTGACTCTCAGTGGTCAGAGTAGTCTCAGCAGGCGAGCTCTCTTTTTGCAGGGAAGGTGCACAGAATTTTGGTGTTCAGACCTGCCTCTTAGGTAGTGTTGAAGATCCTATAAAGGGCCTGTCCTAAAAGAGGTGTTGCCTCTGAGGTCTGCACACTCACCTGCACAAACTGGGCTCTGTGGGACCCTTTGTAGTCCCTGAGCTGACCTGAACAGACTGGTTTCTGAGCGACCTGGGTGCAAGATGGCTCTCTCCCCAGTTCCGGCAGGGAAAGCCCTCCCCCAGGCAGAGGGAAAACTCTCCTTAGGCGGGGAGAGAACCTGGATGTCTAGAGTCCCAGGCTGTTTCTGTCGCAAAGGTGCACTGTTCAGCTGTTCGCTCACTCACCCTTTGCAGTCCATGGGCTGGTCTGCGTGACTCTTTGTGGTCCGGGTACTGACCTGTGCCAACCTGCTCTGTGCCTGCACCACCTGAGCGCAATATGGCTCTCTCACCAGTTCCTGCCAGGAAGGCCAAAAGGGCTGTTTTTAAATACAGAAAATGGGATATATGCATGAATGAAAATTTAGAAAGTAAAAAGGCATGCACAAAATATTTTTTAACTTATCTTTAGGAAAATTATTATCAATTTTATTTAAAATGATGGCAAGTAATAAGCCGAATATCAATATTCTGCAATAACCAATTTAATTGCTGTTTTGAATGAGAAGCTAACACTTCGTCAGGTTTTTAAGACACAATTTTTTGTTATAATTTTTCTAAAATATAAGGATTTACTTTATAATTCTTAATTAGCACCACAACAGCCCTTAATAGGATGTTCAAACTTTACTTTGAGGTAAAGGAGGATGATTTTACATTAATGTTTTCTCTTGCCAAAGAATCGCTTTGGGTACATTTAATAACCATAACTAAAATAAGTAGCTAGTATTCAATAACCATAGATTATAATTGATAACAATTAAAAGGGATTTCTTTATTTTCTGTAACGTCTTTTGTACTTTACCAATTAACTTTTGTCTTTCCAGATAATATTCAACATAGATTTGAGTCATCTTAAGACTCAAAGTGAGTTTTTAGTGAGGTTTTAGCCAAATGAAGTCTCCTAGAAGTTTTGTGAGAAGTTTTATGAAGTTTAAGTGAGGTTTTAGCCAAATAAAGTCTCCTAGAAGCTTTTGAAGATAAAAATTTAGAAGTGAATCAATTTTTCTTTTTTAGATTTTCTGTACCACAATTTCCAAGTACAACCAAGACCTTAAATATTGAATATTTTCTTCAGGGACAGGGACTTAAACCCTGGATCCTCAAATTAAAGGTCTGATGCTCTACTAATTGAGCTATCCGGGCTCCTTTTTTGGAGCAACCATTGCTCCCCAGAACTTTAAAGCTCATTGTGTGAGCGCAAAAATTTTGAATTAAACTGCCCTTTAGAGGCATAAGGTAGCAAAAATCTTTCACTTAGGAGGCAGCATACACTGAAAGCATCAAACTCTTAGATTCTCACTAATGAAGCAAAACCATAAACATTTTCAACATAATGTAAGGCTATTAGCTATACGTAAACCTAAATTTTTTTCTGGTTCATTAGAAACCCTAAAATTTTTCTGGTTCACTAGAAACCCTTTAAAATTACCATTACCAGGATACAAGGGAAAAAAAAAAAACTTTTCAATTCATAACAACCTTTTTAAGAAGTAGACAAGCCAGCTTGGAATTCCTTTATAAATCTTACAGCCTGTTTTACCAATTATAATTTTTTTTTTTTTTTTTTTTGATAAGCTGCAGAAACAATTTGGATCATGGCTCCCTCTGGGGTTTCTTGCTGGGCTCTCCAGGGAGGACTTGGGAGGAATAGGGGAGGACTAGCCTGGCACCCTGGGGCAGGATCCCCGAGAGATGTTTAAGAGTATCGGGAAGAGGGAATTTGGGGCCAAGCTTGGCCTCTGCTTCCACTCTTAGGACCCTGCCTGATTAGCTGTTGGTGGGAATAGGCATTGACCGAGAGTCCCTTGGCAAGGCAGCAGCGTAGGTGTGAAAACTCCGCAACAGGTAGCAGCTCTGAATTCTTTTCCCTGTTCCCGATTCCACCTCCTGTGCTCTCCCCCCAAAAGGGCATTTGTTTTTGAAGGGATTCTGATTAGCTGGGCCAGGAGTTATAGCCTAAAGCCTGTGAGAATCGGACCAGGGTCAGGCCGCTGCTGTTTCTAGGTCCCCTCCCACACTCCAGATGGGTCCTGTTCCCTGAAGCATAGGCCTGTTCCAACTGCATTTTACTGGCCTGCCTCCTTGGTGGATCTCATAAACATTTCCAGAAGAATATAGATAAGAAAAAAAAAAAAAGTTCTTCTGTAAACACTAGAGGGCTAGCAACCAGGAGATGTTATTAGTTTATTAAGATTTTAAAAATACCCAAAGCTCAACTAAAGGAAGAGAGAGATGTGTTTACATTTTACTCTCTGTTCCTGTTACAGGGGTCAGCAACTTGATGGAAGCCCAGGTCTCAGAAGGCTTGTGAAGTCCATGACGATCACAGGAGGGGCAAAGAGAGAAGTTGCAGGTTTGGCTGTGGTGACCTTCCAAGGCCTGGGAGTGAGAGGGTGACTGCTCCTTCTGAAGATGAAGGGAAGCCTTAGACTTATTCAGATAAGACAGAGTCTCCTCACTCTGACCCTCGGGCTCCAGTGTGATCTATGCCCTCTGGAATCAAACTCTTAATTGACTGCTTTGTGTCCTGGGAAGGCGTTGACCTCTTTTCCCTCAGAAGGATCTGAGCAGCTGTCTCTGAAGCATTTTTTTTTTCCTTAGCTCCTCCTCCTCCCTTGAGGAGTTAGCATAAACAGCATCATCTTGGANGATGGCCAACTAGGCCATCTTTTTCCATATATGCAGCTAGAGACATGAGCGCAGGGGGAACTAGTTAGTTCATGTTATTCTTCCACCTAGAGGGTTGAAGACCCCTTCCGCTCCTTGGGTACTTTCTCTAGCTCCTACCTTGGGAGTCCTGTGTTCCAACTAATAGCTGACTGTGAGCATCCACTTCTGTGTTTACCAGATAGCCTCCCACAAGACAGCTATATCAGGTCTCTTTCAGCATTATCTTGCTGGCATATGCTATAGTGTTTATTTTGGTGGCTGATTATGGGAGGGATCCCTGGCAGCTGCCGTCACTGGTTGGTCCATCCTTTTGATTCAGCTTCACACATGATCTCTGTAGCTCCTTCAGTGTGTGCTTTATTCTTAATTCTAGGAAGGGGCACAGAGACCACATTTTGAACTTCATTCTTCTTGAGATTCATGTGTTTAGTAAGTTGTATCTTGGGTAGTCTAGGCTTCTGGGCTAGTATCCACATATCAGTGAGTACATGTTATGTGAGTTCTTTTGTGATTGGTTTACCTCACTCAGGATGACACCCTCCAGATCCATCCATTTGCCTAGGAATTTCATATATTCATTGTTTCTAATAGCTGCGTAGTACTCCATTGTGTAAATGTACCAAGTTTTTTGTATCCATTCCTCTGTTGTAAACCTTATAATTGATAACATCTGGGTATGTCTGAGAATTGCAGTTCAGATAAGAGGAATTTCCCTGGAAACAGGGAGGGCACAGGGAGGGGGTGAGGTGAGGTCTGGGAGCTTCTTTAATCTCAGGTTTGTAAGACAAAAATTCCAAGAGGCTGTTCTGAGACCTGAATGGCTGTGTGGCTGTAGAAAGCTGTAATTACTCCTGTAATGATCTTAATTAACAATATATGGGTGAGTTAAAAATCTTAAATTTGCAATCAAACTGTAGACTGCTGTCAATAGAATGCTGGCGAACCTTTAATCATAATTCTAAGTTTTCTTTGCAATGTTAGAATTTTTCCACAACTTTGAGAAAGAAAAATCTAATCTTTCTAGGATAAGAATCACAACTCAATTAGAAGCATTTCTGAGGCCCGTTTTCTGAGCTTGTCTATGATTCCAGTTCTAGTTAAGAATTTAGCAGTATCTTAAGAGGCCTAGCTTTCCAGACTGCTCCATGCCACGTGTTGCTATTTAACTTGGCTCTAGGGCTGAGCAGCCAAAGCCAACTTTCTTGTAAGCCATTAATCTATGACCAAGATACATATAGCATATTTTACCTTTAAGACCAATCAGAACTTAGACCAATCAAAGAATTTTACGTTTTCCACATACAATTTCAAGATAAAAAGCATTCTGTCAACTCTCAGTTTCTTAGCCTATAACTGGGAAGCTTCAGATTCCCTTTAACACCGTTTTTCAGCAGTTTTTTTGTTCTCCCACCCAGCCCGAGCCCAGGCCAAGGTGCAGGCCTCTCTCAGGCCTGCTGTGGAGACTGGACTGAATTAAAACCCTCTGCTCTGGAGACTAGACTGAATTAAGAAATTGAAAACTAGCAGAAAAAAAATTAACCATTTTTTTTTTCCAACAGGAAACACAAAACAGTGAATCATTAAGACAATGAAGCACAAAGCATGAATTAACACGTGGACAGACTGTGCACGGAACACAGATAACACAAAGACCTCTCTGACAGCGGTCCAGAGAGAGTTCATCAGGGCGTCCCCTGGGAATTTTCAAAAATCCATTTTTCTTTTCTCTTGAATCTTTCTCTTTACTTATATTGTATCCATTTCTTGAACTTAACTATTTTTATTCCATTTTATATTTTTAAAACCATTTTTCTCTCCCCTGATGCAGTTCTTAGACTGTGGACTATCACCTGACTTTGTGGACTATTGCCTGATTTCTAGTCTCAACATCACTGACCTTCCTGAGCAAAATAAGTAGTGGGTCAGTGCCATTTCAACTCAGCCCTGTATCTTCCTGCACTAGCAGACCTTTTTTTTTTTTTTTTAAACCAGAGCTGTCCTGGCATACCTGCTGCCTCCATGTGCTGATATGGTCCTCGGATCCTTTTCCTTCTTGCAGAGCTCTATCTGAGTATGAGGTCCCTCAGCATTCCTCTGACATATCAAGGTTCCACGTCTGGACCATCTGTGGTCCCCCTATAATCAGACTGAGTTCCCCGGAAGACGGACAGGGGCTGGATCGAGACTATGGTGGGAGAAGAAATGGACACCAGGACGAATCATTCCGTTCAAAGCGTCTACTTTTAATTAGGGTTCTTCTTTGGTTTTAAGAGGGAAGGCCCCACCACCAGTCAGTTCTGTGCAGAAGCCTGGAATTTGGCATGAAGCCTGAAGTACTGTGGGATGTCCCAGCTCTAGGCAGGTGAACTGGGCAGAGCCAGGGTCCAGGACACTCTGTAATGTCTCTGCAGGATGCATGTCCCATCCTGGGAGAGGCACAGCAACAGACAGCAGGACAGCAGAGTAGCTCAGGTGTGATTTAGCAAGACAATGAAAGCCACACTGTGTGTGGCTTCCTATGGCTGGTCTGCACAGAGCCTGGGGTAGGCTAAAGGAGGGAGGCTACAATGGACTACATACTCTGAATTTTTTCCAAACTTTAAAAGTATACATTTTAGCATATATATCAATATACAAAAGTACAAACTATATCAATTCTTTATACCTAAATGATTCAATCAAATTATAACTTGATTTTGAGTTCAAATTTCTTTATTAAGGGAACTTTTCTTTCTCTTGTCAAAAGTCTATTAGCATTTCAACATGAATCAATAAGTTGAATAGTAATTTATATAAATATGATAGATTAGTCAAAAATATATCAAATTGCTACTATTGACCTTTTCTCAATTGAAATAAATGACAAAATTTTAGAAACTGACCTATAATCAATTTTTCCTTAATTTTTGAGACAGAGTTTTATTTAAATGTTATACTTGGTGAGTAACAGGAACAAATACTAGTTTTACCAATCTCTCACTAAATGCTGGAAATTATCATGATCCATTCTCTTTATTATAATTTTTTCAGAATATGTTTCTTACTAAAACTACTCAAAATTCTAATGAATATTTACATCATGTAACCTCTATCTTTAGTCGATTTTATTTCACACTAAAGGTCGCATAATTGAAAATATTAATTAGAATCACCTAATAATGGCTATAACTTGTAGGATAAAAATAGAGACAAATTATCTGCTTCATTATACATGGCATATCTTACAAGACATAAACAGTGGGTTTTTAGAGAAGCTCCAATTACTAACCTTTAACCTTTGTAAAATGTCATTTGAGAATTGAACAATGTAGAAGGCAGAACAAATGAAGCCATGCAGTTATGGTGTTTAAGGTTTCTAAAAGAGTGGTAGACATCTTTTTAAATCTGTATTACAGAAATCTACCTTTTAAAACTATTAAGTTTAGCCTGTTGTAAACGTCAATAGTAATTTAAGCACACATATATTACATGTTTATCTTACTAATATATCTTTTTCTATGATACAAGTGACATGTTGGTTTATCATACAAAAAAAATATGAAAGAATACCAATCTTAGGTGTTACCTTTATTACTTTATTTTCAGAGAATTTAAATTCCATCAATACCATTTGTTAAGAGAGCTAAGTCAATTGAAATGTAGAAGTTAATTTAAAAAAAAAAAAAAAAAACTTGTGAAAGACTAGAATCATTTAAAAATACAAACCAGGTATAAAATGGTTTGTTAAGTGGCTTTAATATAATCATATATGAAGAGTTATATTGATGTATAGTCATTCTATTAATTGGAAATATTTTACAATATTCATGAAAATTAATATTTTACTTTTTGGTTAATTTGATATGTAAACACTTGTTTATATGAATAACTGAGTAATTTATAATATTCTGACTTTGAAAGTGATTCTAATACACATGGATCCCATTATGCATTTTTGAAGCTAATTCAAAAAACATGAAGTGTACTGATAACCATGTATTTAAATTGTATTTTATTTTCATCTACTCATATACATAATGGAACATGATTAATAAATGTCTCTCACATAGACAATGTTGTATGGCTCCTTTTGTTTCTTTCATCTTTGGTGAACAGTGATGCCATTTCTAGTATGATAGTAAGATGCTTGCCAAAGTTAGGTATATTCTAGAATTTTTGTTAGGAAGCTTGGAATTCAAAGGATTTCCAATGTAGCTGACATGAAGAGATTCCATCCAGAACCAGTTTTCCATTCACTTAAGTCAGATGGGGCACTAGATTTCTCAAGCCAGTTGCAATCATTCAGCAGACTGTACATATTTCTGAGCAAAGATATTAGTGAAGCAATGCATGCCAGCTCAGTGGCACGTCACCAGCTTTGTGTGAAAGACTTGCCATTCTCCTTTCTAACAAGGTAAAACTAAGTGAAGACGCTGCTGCAAGGAAGATCAATTGTAGTCTAGAGAGATGAATTGCTGGGGCGAAGACAAATGACTTCCCATGACTCGTCACACCAGTGTAGTGTTAATTGTGACATGAAACACCAGTTTCTTTGTTGTATAAATTGGTAAGATTCTTGAGAATTAGTTGTCAAAATAAGTGAACCATAGTTATCCTTAATTTTCAATGTATATTTTAGGTAGATTTCTAATAAAACTTTTACTCACTTAGAAAACAGTTTTGTCTTTTTTTTCATATATTATCATATTTTCTACAGATTTACCTGTTGTTCTAAGGTTAGAGTATGCTCATCAGTACTTTACAAAAACTTCATTTTTTGGTCTTGTTTACATAACAATTGCTATACAACTATTGATTTATAGGCCATACTAATATGGAGAGGAGTGTGTTCCTACTTTGTGATAGTGTTAAGCAAATTATCAGAATTACACTTTTCACGAACACAATATTTAAATATGGAAATATAGGAAAAAGGCATTTGTCTTTTATTACTTTTTTAATGGATATTCATTTTGGTCTTAGATTAGTATGTTTTGTTGTTTTAATTTATGTTCATTTTTACCTTGATTTGATTGCAAAACAAATTACCAACAGGTATCTGGACCAATGATTTGGCTGGTAAAGTTGTTTACCACCGAGCCTCAAAATCTGAGTGCTAGCCTTTGCAACTACTTGGTGCAAAGAAGCAACGGTCTTGGTCAAAGCCTGAGCTCCACATATGTACTGTTGTACACACACACACACACACACACACACACACACACACACACAATCACAAACACTGAGAGTACACATATGCAAAAGCACACACACACATGCATATGATCATATACATATACAAACATGCATGCACACAAAATAACATTGTATAAAGAAGGAAATTAAGTTTTTAAAAAAGGAGAAATTTCTTTGGGTGAGCTGTTGAGGGTTTGTCTACATGTCAAGGAAGGATTGACAATTGCCTTACATAAGCGTTTCAATTTTATGAGGTCACATTTGTCGATTCTCCATCTTACAGCACAAGCCATTGCTTTTCTGTTCAGGAATTTTTCCCCAGTGGCCATATCTTCGAGGGTTTTCCCCACTTTCTCCTCTATAAGTTTCAGTGTCTGTGGTTTTATGTGGAGTTCCTTGATCCACTTAGACTTGAGCTTTGTAAAAGGGGATAAGAATGGATCAATTCACATTCTTCTACATGATAACCTACAGTTGTGCCAGCACCATTTGTTGAAAATGCTGTCTTTTGTCCACTGGATGGTTTTAGTTCCTTTGTCAAAGATTAAGTGAGCATAGAGTGTGTGGATTCATTTCTAGGTCTTCAATTCTATTCCATTGACCTATCTGACTGTTGTTGTACCACTACCATGAAGTTTTTATTACAATTGCTCTGTAGTACAGCTTGAGGTCAGGCATGGTAATTCCACCAGAGGTTCTTTTATTGTTGAGAATAGTTTTTGCTATCCTAGTTTTTTTGTTATTCCAGATGAATTTGAAAATTGCCCTTTTTAACTCAGTGAAGAATCTAGTTGGAATTTTGATGGGGATTGCATTGAATGTGTAGATTGCTTTGGGCAAGATACCCAATTTTACTATATTGATCCTGCCAAGCCATGAGCATGGGAGATCTTTCCGTCCTCTGAGATCTTTGATTTCTTTCTTCAGAGACTTGAACTTATTATCATACAGATCTTTCACTTCCTTAGTTAGAGTCACACCAAAATAATATTTTATATTATTTGTGACTATTGTGAAGGGTGTTGTTTCCCTAATTTCTTCCTCATTCTGTTTATCCTTTGTGGAGGGAAAGGACACTAATTTGTTTGAGTTCACTTTATATCCAGCTACTTCACTGAAGCTGTTTATCAGGTTTAGAAATTCTCTGGTGGAATTTTTATGGTCACTTATATATACTATCCCTTCATCTGCAAATAGTAATACTTTGACTTCTTCCTTTCCAATTTGTATTCCCTTGATCTCCTTTTGTTGTCTAATTGCTCTGGCTAGGACTTCAAGTACTATATTGAATAGGTAGGGAGAAAGTGGGCAGCCTTGTCTAGTCCCTGGTTTTAGTGGGATTGCTTCAAGCTTCTCTCTACTGAGTTTGATGTTGGCTAATGGTTTGCTGAATATTGCTTTTATTATGTTTTATTATGTTTAGGTATGGGCCTTGAATTCCTGATCTTTCCAATAATTTTATCATGAATGATTTTTGGATTTTGTCAAATGCTTTCTCAGCTTCTAACAAGATGATCATGTGGTTTTTGTCTTTAATTTGTTTATGTAGTTGATTACAGTGATAGATTTCTGTCTATTAAACCATCCAGTGGAAAAAAAAAGACAGCATTTTCAACAAATGGTGCTGACACAACTGGTGGTTATAATGTAGAAGAATGTGAATTGATCCAAATTGAGACAAAGTTCAGAGCTGAGATGGAAGGAAGAACCATCCAGAGCCTTCCCCACCAAGGGATCCATCCCATATACAACCACCAAACCCAGACACTATTGCATATTCCAGCAAGATTTTGCTGATAGGACCCTGATATAGCTATCTCTTGTGAGGCTATGCCAGTGCCTGGCAAATACAGAAGTGGATGCTTACAGTCATCTATTGAATGGAACACAGAGCCCTTAATGAAGGAGCTAGAGAAAGTTTCCAAGGAGCTAAAGGGGTCTGTAACCCTAAAGGAGGATCAACAGTATGAACTAACCAGTACCCCCCAGAACTGTGTCTCTAGTTGCATATTTAGCAGAGGTTGGCCTAGTCGGCCATCATTGAGAGGAGAGGCCCTTGGTCTTGAGAAGATCATATGCCCCAGCACAGGGGAATGACAAGGCCAGGAAGTGGGAGTGGGTGGTTTGGAGAACAGGAAGAGGGGAGTGTATAGGGGATTTTCAGCATAGCATTTGAAATTTAAATGAAGACAATATCTAATAAAAAAAGAAAAAAAGAAAAGGAAGGGTTGACTAATCTAAAAAAAAAAAAAAAGACTATTCCTTAGAAAGGATGTAATCAGCTAGTGGCAACAGAGATATAAACAAGTTAATAGAAACCTTACGTTTCTTACAAGGATCTAAGAGATACTTTGCTTGTCCTTTCCTTGTGTGCTGTACTGTTGTTCAAGCTGTCACAAATTACCATGTAGTAGCTAAAATCTTTTGAGTCAATTGGGAGAATTTTGGAAAGTGGCAGAACACACGACCACTGGGTGTATCCACTGAAGGTGAAGACAGTCTCAGTAGCGCAAAGAATAGAAAATACCCATTGCTTCTCACTTTGATTGGTTACAGCAGCTACTGGACTTCCAGAAAAGAGTGCTTAAATATGAGATAGTAAAACAGAGTTGTTTTGTACCACAAAATACCCAAGGTTTATTTTTAAATAAAACCCCAAGGGCATTATTTTTATATTAAAGTTAAATGCCTCAGAATAACTTTACGCATGTCAGAATATCTACATTTACAATAAAATTAAACATGTATGATATTTTGTTTGTTATTTAATCTTAAATTTTTCTTGGATTAAGTAGCAATCCATAAATACTAGAATTCATTAATTTTAAGATACCAAGTTAAAAAGTAGATTTCTAGTCTTATTTAAAAACAAAACCACAGAAATGTCGATTTGAATTTTAGACTAGAAATATAAGAAAAGAGATATAATGTCACTGAGATTTTAAAAAAAGAAATCTATTTGTCTACACCATTTTGCATATTCATATACTCAAGGTCATCAACTAATCAGTTGCATAGAAAATAAGTATTTTTTCTTGAGCTACCCATCTTACAGAGGTTGTTCTTGAAATATTCAAGTCCTTATAATCATTCTATAATTAAATTCTAATGTATGTTCAAACAAGCATGTCTCAACTTTATTTTAACCTATGATCCATTTTGGTAAACATCAAACTTTTATTTCCTCCATTAATGTCATTTGAGTTTCAAAATAAATTAGGTATTGTCACCAAGAGTATGTCAAATCAATGATGATATTAGTTAAAAATATTATAATGTGAAAGATAAGAGCATTTTGTGCAAAAGGTTGTTTGCTTGCCACAAGGTTCACCCTCCTGAGGACTGAAGTTTAGATACAATATGGGTCATTTTCAATGTCAAGATTGTTTTACTCTTTAGTTTCCAATCTAAGTCTTAATGGAATTATTTGTTTGACTTCTGTGTCTTGGTAACTGAAAAAAAAAATTCTTTATACTTTCTTTGTTTTTAAAAATGATTATTTTCCATTCTTTTCTCAGATCCCAATTCAGTTATTTTTTCTTTCAAAGCAATGTTATTATACTGGATAATAAATATTAGTACAATGCACTCTAGGCAATAACATTAGTATTTATACTATACCCCAGCTCCAAAGGCAATGGGTTTATTCCATGTGAAAGTATATATCCACCAGATGCCAGATTTCAGTAAGTCACCATAGACAAAACACACAAACCCCAGAAACTGAAACCATGGGCATATGTCCTGGAGAAAAATACAAATACAGATCTTGTAGTTTGAGTTTAAATATTTTTATAATTCATGACTTAATTCAAGGCTTTGAAGAAAATAATACTGAGTTAAAAATGTTATATATCAGAATATAACTCTCTTAAAGATGAGAAAAACTCTAGGTCAGTTTTGTTAAATTGCATTTCTAATTATTATTCTGTCATATATATATATATATATATATATATATATATATATATATATATCCTTTTAAATGTAACTGGAGATACATAAAAATTGTGGCTTACATTAAGAATAAATATACCTAAATTGTAATATATTTTTCAGATGTAATAATGACACAATGACTTTAATACACAGCTCACTATCTATGCACCCGGAAAAAGTACTAATGATGAAAAATTATTAGGCTAGCCTCAGAAACATTGAAAGAAAATTTCATTACAAAACTTTTTTTTTTTAAAGATTTATTTTATTTATTATATGTAAGTACACTGTAGCTGTCTTCAGACACTCCAGAAGAGGGCGCCAGATCTCGTTACGGATGGTTGTGAGCCACCATGTGGATGCTGGGATTTGAACTTATCACCTTCGGAAGAGCAGTCGGGTGCTCTTACCCGCTGAGCCATCTCACCAGCCCCATTATAAAACTTAGTAATGTATCATTTGTATTTAAAAGACTGCCATTTTCCCAAAGGACATAAGTGACTATTCCATCAATATGCAGTTGCATTCATGTAGAAGAATACTGTGAATCTCTTCCCTAATTTAAACAAACATTTGTTTATTTAGGTCACACTAATCTTATTGCCTTCAGAAGTTTCTCACATTTATCTCAGTAGCTGATTTTTCTATAGTTATAATATTTAAGCATCTTTTCATAGATGGAATTAGCCATTATAATCTATACTATTTATCTTGTATAACTAAAATATGCTAAAATACCAATTATGATTTTTAGAAATTCCCATTTCCATACCTAAAATGATATTCATTCTCTTCAGTAGTTAAAGATATATGTAGCCAAAGTATGTAGTCATAATTCTTGCTGTTCTCATAGTGTACTTCATTTATTCAGAATTCTTATGGAAATATTTGTTTAATCCAAATTTAATAAAAATCTTCTTTACCTATTTGTTTCCTTTTATTGACACTAGCTGTCCCAAAAGCATGAATAATATGTCTTATTAACTCTTTTATATACAATGTTAAAACAATACTTGACACATAACTAGTTTTAATGATATACATTGGAATATACATTAATATATCTCATATATAATACACTAAGATATAAAATACAGTTAATATACATTAATTAATACACTTAAGCCTATTTCCCACAGATATACCAAAAACTGGTATTGAATGAAGTCAGGCTTATTAAATAATTAATTTCATATGGAGTTATCTTGTCTGTTCATTGTATTATCTTCAAATCTTGTACTTTGCTAAACTTCTTCTCTGATCACATTTATTTCTCCGAGTGATACTCTGTTCTTGGTATTCATTTACTTATTCTTGCATTCCATGTTTCTACCTACAGCTTCCAAAGCAACCAATTTGTCTTTGAGATATTACACCTCCATATCCTATCTAGCTTAATTTTTTTCAGCATAAATGTTTTTGTAATTTAAATTTTTATTCTTCAAACCCGTTCTTATTAAACAGGGGTTCTCTGAGAGTTCTGGGAACATGGCTGGTGATGTGTTCAGTCATTCAACACAGCAGAGAGTGTCTTCCCTTCCATTCTACCATTAATAAATCTGTAGATTTCCATCTACAGTTCTGCCTATTAGGAGTAACTATAACTTAAAAAAAATAAGATGGAGTTTTTCATTTACTTTGCAGTTGTTGACTCAGTTGAGTGAATAAGTCTTTTCTTAAGGTCTATCTTGTCACTTTTCTAGTCAATCTCCTGGCATGGCTGGGACAATAGAATTAGCATCCTAACTTATTATAGCATATCTAACATTTTCATTCATGCATTCATTAAAATCAAGGACTCTTCCTTCTAAGATTAGAGCTCCATTCACTCAGAGCTCACCGACCACACCCTGTTAAGATTAAGGAATTTCCTTTGTTCTATCTGTTGGTGTTAGAATACCCTGTGCTGTTATCTTTTACTGAGTGGTTAGTGTCACTAAAAGATATTTCAGTTACACTCAACTGAAAATCATTTCTCAATTGAAGTTGGAAAAAAAACTTCATTACTTTAAATATTTCTATCTTATGTGAGTCCTAGGGAAAAAATGGGGGCACTTATACATGTGTTATTATATCATACAGACACTCTACTTTTATGAAATACTATGTCAAAAATTTCTCCAATTTTTTTTTTTTTTGCTTTTTATATTTTTCTGGAATATGATAATGAAAATCAAATCTCAACTACTAGGACAAAACCAATAGCTTCAAATTTACACAGCCATTAAAATGTGATTTCATACAATTTTAGAATTTGCTGTTTTTCAACATCACTTACATCATCAACATTGTTTTATAGCATTTCTAGACTTGGTAATAATAACACTAATGGATCAAAAAAAGTAGAAGGCTTATACTTTAACCATGAGTTTTTCCTACTCAATATAGCAACCGCTCTGCAGAACATAAAAGGAACTTCAAGGAAAATAATGAATGAAGGTGGAGAAAAATAACTCTCTTTTCAGATTTCATCATTACTATTTACCAAAGTCTATGGAAGATCTATGTGCAAAAGAAAATCTAACTTATACTTGCCCATCATTTTTTTTTCTATTTGTTTTGAAAAGTAACATAAAACGAGAATCTTAGTGGAAAAAGACTTATTTGGGTCAAAATTTCAAGTTACAGTGAATAATTTCAGGGCCATCAAGGTGAAAAGAATTGGGAGCAATTGATTATGTGACATCCACAGACCAGAACAATCAGGAATTGCATTGATGTTTGTGCTTTGTTTGATTTCTTAATTTTTGCAGTCTCAAATTCCTGTTTCTATGTTTTTTAACACTTAGGTTAAAAAAAACATGTGGCAATTTATCATATTGTAAATATAATAAAAATACTCTAAGAATTTTTTTTTCTATAAGTAACGTGTTAGATAATTCTGGTTGTTTGAGAATGATCCACACGGGCTCATATTTATGCATGCTTTGCTCCAAGATGAAGAACTGCATGGAAGGATTAGGAGCTATGTTCTTGTTGTAGGAGATATGGAACTGTGGTACGTTTTGTGGTTTCAAAATGCCAAACCAGACTTTCAGTCTACATACAGATGATAATTTATAGCTTTCAGTTACCACTCCAGCAACATACCTGCTTGCCTGTCATAATAATAATGGGCCAGAAGTCAGAAATGTATGAAAGCCCAAAATTAAATACTTACTAGTGCCAAAGACATTCTGTTTCTTCACAACATCTGAACAGTGACAAACAGTTAAACACAAAGCCTGTCAGAAGTTGAAAAGTAATGTGTTGTTCTATAAATAAGTTATGAATTTAAATAATGAAGTTAGAATCTTTTGCAAGGGCAGGAGATGGATGTTATGGGGGATTGTGGAGGGGATACAGGGGAGGGGGGCAATTTTTGAAATGGAAATAAATAAAATAACCAATAAAAATGGTTACTTTATCCTTTTACTTGATCAATTATCAATCAGGATTTAACCATATAAGAAAACATTTCTTATCAGATGAACCATATGTAAAGTGAAATACTGACATTTGTTACACTAAATATCAGTACAATTCTATTTATGCTAACAAATATATTCAATAGAACACAATAAAGAAAACAATAATAATCAAATAAGATACCGCCCATACAGAAAGAAAACTAGCTATGTTCAAATTTTATTGAATTTAACAGTTGAAATCGACATAAACATTCAAATACATGTCTCCAAAGCAATGAATCATTTCCCAATATCCATGATTTTGAATAAACATTTATTAGTTTAAACTATCATTCACATTGATGAGTATACCTACAAATATCGAACTCTTAGTTCCTCCTTTTGTATATACTTATTAAACAGAAATTAAGGAGTTTATCAAAAATCAATATATAAATATTTTAATGACGAGGTAAAATGTTAAAAATTGATAACAGACTTTAAAATCTTTGAATATTTTCAAAACATATTTATATACTTTTAATTTTAAACTTGACAGCAAAAGGGCCAACTCTAAAACATGTTAGTTGAAAAAGTTTATTATGTTCACTTTCTTTTAACAGAAATATTCAGAGTTATATTAATATATTTAGTCAAATACTTTCTTAGAATATTACATAAAAACATTATGGCTTTTTATGGTAGAAAGACACAGAACAGCTGATTTAGTTATTTGCAAAAGTATATAAAATAATTTAAGGTTGATAAAGCAGATGATTTTGTAAAATAAATTACTGTCTGAATATGAATTGTTCTTTAACACTGAAGATGTTTAAGAAAATTCCTGAATATGAAATTTGTGTCAAGTATTATGTTTTTTTTTTCTATTAACTTACTGTCACTCCAACTTACTACTTTAAAAACTTATTTTTCTATAGTCTTAATCATCTTTGCCTATATTTCTATTCTAAATCCTATTTTATCCGTATTTCCATTTTAAAGCCTCTTTTGTTTTAGGACAGTATAAATGACTCTGAAGTATTCTGCTTGCTTCGCACTAGTGACAGATCACCCTCAAGAAACTGGATCTCTGTAGGATTGGTATGAAGAAACTGAAAATAGTATAGCAATCACTCCTTAGTCTAGTAAGTTCTGCTATTCAGCTGACCAAATTGGTTTAACAATAAAATAATGTGATTTTTCCCATGCCAATTGGCTATTTCTATATCCAGAAATATCTAAATATGTGATGAATTGGAAATTTTTATCCTGACATTTAGATACTGCATTGCTGCAGATGGAATATGACTTCAAATGATGTGAAGTATCATCATGAAATACAATGTTTAAAATAGACACTAGCATTTGGCAAAAATGGGACTTGACCTTTACAGACAATTATGGTTTTGTACTTAGAATTCTCCAGTCTGTCAAAAATATGTGTGATTTTATATATTTATATTTTTGTCCACAATAGGGAGAAAAAATATTAGTCTTTTACCCATCCATTTTTGTTCTAATAAAGTTGATAGAGATTATTTTGTATGAGGGAATAATGACTATTTATAATTCAGTTTTGTACTATTACATGTACTCAATTTATTAATTTACATTAAAAGCAAATATAGACAATACAATGATGCTTAGATTAGAAAAAAACTTTGTTCCCAAAAGGATATGTGCCAATGTCTGGAGATATTTTTGGTCTTTAACAAAGTAAACTACTGGAAAGTATTAAACAGAAGCCACGATTTCAATTCTTTCTGCCATAACAATGAGAAATTCTCTCCAAAACACCAGAAATTGAGCATGGATGCTATTAGTCCACACATAAAATCGCAGCTTAATACTGTTAGTTAATGCACTTGGTCTGTTGTTCTAAATATGCCTTTCTAAAATTTTTTAAGTTAATATTGAGAAAATATAAGAAAAACATGCAACAGAGTTCAGTTATAAATATTTTTTATATTATTAGCACAAAAGATTCATAAATTAGCAAGATTCTCTGTGGCAATTCTCTTCTAACAGACTGCATATCCATTTTGGACATGATGAAAGTCAGCACAAGGGAAACTTCTAGCTCAGTCCTATCATTATTTCTCTGTGTTTTTAATTAAAGCAGCTGGTCTATTCAACAATAACTGATATATATATATATATATATATATATATATATATATATATATATATATATATTGACTTATATATATATATATATATATATATATATAAGTATGGAGTCAAGAACAATGACAATACACGGGGGTAGGGTTATATGAAGCTTCTTGACCCATAAGTAATTGCTATATACCCCGCCCTAACATTTGATTTGCACACAGTAATTTCATAGGGCTTGAAAGTAGCTTTTCATAAGGTTCAAACTTTGAGACTCTTTAATAATTATTTCATTTGCCTTCTGGATGATTTTTCCAATTTTGGAATACATTATAAAAAAGTTTTTGCAAAAGTTAAACAGGATAACAGTTAGTACATAACATTTTTTTTTCCTTTTTTTTTTATTTTTTTTCTCTTTATTAGATATTTTCTTCATTTACATTTCACATGTTATCCAGAAATTTTCCCTTACCCTCCCGCTTCCCCGCCCTGATCCCCTACCCACCCCCTCCCACGTAATGGCCCTGGCATTCCCCTGTTCTGGGGCATATGGAGATTGTATGACCAAAGGGCCTCTCCTCCCAATGATGGCCAACTAGGCCGTCTTCTTCCATATATGCAGCTAGAGACATGAGCGCAGGGGGAACTAGTTAGTTCATGTTATTCTTCCACCTAGAGGGTTGAAGACCCCTTCTGCTCCTTGGGTACTTTCTCTAGCTCCTACCTTGGGAGTCCTGTGTTCCAACTAATAGCTAA
>LR752208.1:0-45401 GCA_902729485.2 Mus minutoides | reverse complement strand
AAATGGTCTGGGCCTAGCTCTGTCCTAGCTGGTGACTCAGGTCGCACGAGATTGGGCAGGAACAGATGCTGCGTTCAGCTGCTCGCCTGTGGTCCCAAGACAGTCTGGGGGGTCCCGCGGAGAGTGCGCAAAGCTCGCGCCCTAGCCCTGGGCTGGTGTGGGTGCACAGGACCAGACCGGAAGGGGAAGGGAGAGTCCCTCCTGGGCTGGGCCTCTAACTCTGTCCTGGGTGGTGACTCCGGTCGCAAGGGATTGGGCAGGAACAGATGCTCCGTTCAGCTGTTCACCTTGATGTGTGCCTCTGTGATTTCAAGGCCCCCGGTGCCCTCCACTCACCTTTAACCAAGAAGTGTGCCTAATGTCCTGGGGTTTGGAGAGAGCGCTGGCGCCCTATCCTCTGCGTTCAGAGAGGGATGATGGCAGGCGGGCGGCGGGGGAGGTCCTGGCTGGCTGGGAGGGGTCCCAGCCTCTGGTTGGACTGAGGTCCTCTGTTCCAGCTGCTGCTGCAACTGGCCACTGGACCCTCTGCGATTTCAAGGCCCCTGGTGCGCTCCACTCACCTTTAACCCTGAAGTGTGCCTAATGTCCTGGGGTTTGGAGAGAGCGCTGGCGCCCTATCCTCTGCGTTCAGAGAGGGATGATGGTGGGCAGTACATAACATTTTAAACAATATTTTAATTGCTCTGACAAAAGCCCTTACAAAAGCAAATTATAGGAAATTGGGTTCATTTTGGATAACAGCCTAAGGGATTGTTTGTTCACTTATATTAGAATTTATATGCCTATGTTTGTTAACCTAATCTAATATTTCTATTATAGATCTTTCCAGAAACGCTTTTTCATGGTCATCCTGAATCCTGTCTTATTCAAAACTAATTTTAAATATCACCGGAACAGAAAATGTCTCAATAAGTAAGGGTGCTTGCTGTGAGACTATGAAAACCTGATGTTTCAGTCCTTTTCCCTCACCCAATACTAGATCAGTTTCCCCTTTCCCCTACTATTTTCCCTCTCAAGTAACTCCATCCCTCTATACTTGTGATTGTTTTCTTCTCTTTCCCAAATGGGACTGAGGCATCCTCGCTTGGGCACTTCGGATTGTTGAGCTTTTTGAATTCTGTGGACTGTATCTTGTGTGTTCTTTATGTTTTTTTTTTGGGGGGGGGCACTTATTAGTAAGTACATACCATAAATGTCATTTGGTACTGAGTTACCTCACTCAGGGTGATATTTTCTAGCCCTGCAGGGTAATATTTTGAGGGTCTCCAGAAAGAATGTAAACAGGCAACTTGAGAAAATAGGAGGTTGAGAGGAACCCCCAAAATGCCCCAGAGACCTGGGAGGTGATAGACTCCCAGGTCTCACAGAGAGAGACCTTTGGTGATATGCCCAACAGTAGGGAGAGGGAACTTACAGAGCCCATTTCCAGTAGGAAGACAGGACATCAAGTGTGGGGGGTGCCATCATACAATCACATCTGTGACCCATAGTTGTTCCTTTCTGAAAGAATTACAGGGATGGAAATGGAGAAGAGCCTGAGGAAAAGAAGGTCCAAGGAACAGGCCCAAAGTGTGATTCAGCTCAAGGGGAGGTCCCAAGTCCTGACACTATTACTGAGGTGATGGAGAGCTCAGAAAAATGGATCACGACTGCCCACTGAAAGACCCAACAAGGAGCTGAAAGAGTCAGAGGCAGCTATTGCACCCAACCAATGGACAGAGGCAGCAGACCCCTGTTGTTGAATTGGGGAAGACTGAAGGAAGCTGAGAAGAAGAGCAATACTGTAGGAGGACCAGTAGTCTCAATTTAGCTGGACCCCAGAATCTCTCAAACACTGGACCATCAACCAGGCATCATACAACAGCTGATAGGAGGCTAAGGCCCCCAACACACATACAGTAGAGGACTTCTGGGTCTGAGTTCATTCAGAGATGATGGACGTATCCCTCAGGATAATGGAGGCCCCGGGGAGTTTAGAGGTTAGGTGGGGTGGAGTATGGGGGCATTCACAGGGAGATGGGGTGGTGAAGAGGTGTGGTATGTGGAGTAGTCGGGGGTAGATAGGTAGGGATGGGGAATGGAATATGGAGTGTAAAAAGTGAATTACAAATAAAATTAAATTAAAAAAAATAAGAACGAAAACCTGAGGTTGATTTCTAGAATCCACATAAACAAACTAGACACCAAACAAATGCACCATGACGTGCAAGTGATGCATGGGCATGTGCACGTGTATACACACACACACACACACACACACACACACACACACACAAACACACACATACAAACACACACAAACACATACATATATACACACAAACACACACAAATACACACACAAACACACACAAGCACACACACAAACACACTCATAAACACACACACACATAAATACACACACACAAACACAAACACACACACGTGCATATATACTCAATAGTAAGAATTAACTAAAATATCATAATGTTAAGACCATTTAACAGTCACAACTCTACTCCTTACCAATATCACAAACAATCATGTCATGTTTAGGTACAGTGTTTTGATATTTGTTCCAAGAAGTTCATGACAACATTATCATGGAAGAAAGCATTCAAACAGGCTAAGGTAACAACCCTGGAGCATGCATGGTATGTGTCAGGTCTACTGCATATTTTTAATGGTTTTTAGTTTGGTGTTCTTGAGGGACTCAACAGTAATAGCTGGAAGATGGTATCTAATTTATTGTTTGCTCTTGTGACTCCATTCCTCCTACTGAGTTGCCTCATCCACTCTGAATATGAGTTTCTGCCTAGTTTGATCGTGACTAGTTATACTGTGTTTGGTATATATTCCTGGGAGATCTGCTATTTTTCTGAAGGGAAAGATATGAGGAGTGGTTCTAGGTAGAAGGGAAATTGAGGATTGGTTGGAGTAGAAGGAGGGAAAACCATGATTGAGTTGTAATATATGATAAAATCATGAGTTAAAAAAATGTAAGATTAATAGTCATCACCTTTGGAACTTCCAACACTGTCCAAGAGTTTAATGTAGAGCTTCTTCTAAGACTTAGAAAATCACTCTGAGTGATTCTTTATAAAATAAACAACAATAGCATATTCAAGATACTCTATTCCAGTGGAGAACAATGAGAGGTAGAAAGAAACTGTTGAACTAAAGACTAAAACAAAACAGGGCTCATCAAATCCTGAAAATCCCAGTGAGAATCTATGACTCAATCTGCAATGATGTCTACTCTAAAGTGCTCATGAAGGGCTGCTACATCTCTACCATATTTCTCAGCCATAGCCTCTGCCTTAGGGAATCTCCATTCCATGGTTACAGTAGCTATCTCATGGTTCATGTATTTCCACTATCTAGGGTCTTTACATAATCACTTATTATGATCTGTTTGGATAGGTTTGAAACTTGGCATTCATTAGCTGGTCTCAGCAGCAATCAGGAACCATTGAAAAAGAGCCTTTGGTTGCCTGTATTTTTCACCTTTTAGGTCTCCAAAATCAGTACCATATAGGTATTCCTTCTAAGATCTGTTTCCAGAATATGAAGGAGATTGTATCAGTTGAGGTAGAGTTTTATTGGCTTCTATGTGTTTTCCAGCTTGACTCTTGAGAAATACCTACCTAGGCAGTTGATTTGGGGAAATAAATATACCTCACATGGCATTCTCCCCTTGGGCTATGTACTTTCTATTAAACATACATTTCACAAGACTAAGACTTCCATGAGTAAAGTTGTTCTTTTTATCTGTTGTCCACTAGAAATTCAACTGACTGTTCTTTGATGGTATTAACTACCTCCATTTTAAAATTAAAGCTGCTTTTAAACTGGCAATGTCTTAATTTTAATGTCTCCTACATTAATTTACCTCAAACTGTACATTTTTACATCTATATGCTTCACTGTTTTCTCTCATTCTCCCTGTAGACCTGTCTAATGATGGTAACCATACCAAGATTATAAATGCAACTGTATATTCAAATGCCTGATTACACAGTAAATATTTTATCATTCTATAATTCATCCTCACTCAAATTCTCAGGGCCTGGAAGGAATAATGGCAGATGCTTTGGCAGAATGGAATATGATGGCTCAAATTTCAGCTTTTCATAGAATCGTCAACTCCTACCCCTCCCCCTCCACAGACACACACCATGATCTGGACCTCCACAATCTGCATTTCTTGGCATCTTATTTTGCCAAGTTCCTACCAGAGTTGCCTATTAATTTCTATTGAGAACATTGTTGGATTTACCTAGCCTCAAATTCTAAAATCTTCAATGCTCCTTCAATAAGCCAGTGTGGTTTGATATGCCTTTAAACCACACTGAAATTATTCTCACAGCAAATACCTGACAAAACTTATTTTATTAGTTTCTGTGTTAGCCATGTTTTTCATGCTTTTGAAAAAATATTCGATAGAAGCAACTTGAGGAAAGGAAGGTTTTACTTTATTTCTTATTTTCATGGTGCAGTCTATCATTAATGGGAAGTTATAGTGCGGCATATGCTTGAGGCAGCCAATAACTTAATGTCTACAGAAATGCAATAGAAGATGATGACTGATGACATTTAGTTTGTAATGTTTCTTCATTTTTAAAAGTGTGTGGGTGGGTTGAAAGATATATTTATTTTTACTTCATGTGTATGATATCTTGTTTGCATGAGAGTATGCACACTACACAAATACCTGGTCCCTGCATAACCAGGAAAGAGTGTCAGATCCCCTAGAACTAAAGTTTCAGGAAGTTCTGAGTTGCAGTCTGGCTAAAGGCTGTCAAAACCACATCCTCAGCAAGAACAGAAAGCACTCTTAACTAAGGCTCCATCTCTTCAACCTCCCTTTCTTGTAATTCAGTGTAGGACACTAGCCCATCAAATTTTGCCATCTATATTTAAGGTGAATTTTTCCCACACTAAACTATCTAGAAATCTCCTCAAAGACATACTCAATGTGGTTTTGTTTTTTTTTCCTTAGATGTCTATTTGTTTTCCCAAGAGTGCTCTAAATCCTATCTAATTCAATGTCAAGATTAATTATTAAAGAAGATTTTTTAATCCTGCATGATGTTATTCAGTTTGAAAAAAATATGATCACTTGCATCTCATGTTTCATTTGAATGGTTATGATGATACAAAGACATAGAAGGAGAGCAATGTCTTCTATAGCCCCGGAAGTCTAACCATTTTCTATGAGCTCTATGACTTCCTCAAAATGAGTGCTGCTCTTGCTACAAGACTGTTCTCCATACCCATACACCTATTGATCTTAGGCAAAGCAACTTGCATTAACAGGCCTTTTCAGACCCAAGAGAAAGTATAGCTACAATTTATCCATGATGCTGCCTAATGAAGCTAGCACCCACATTGGAACAGGCACTAGTTTAACATTAACACCTCTGCCTTTCTATCAGTCATGCTTAGCTCCTAAAAGTGCTGATTATGGAGCAAATAATCTCTATCCCCAACATGCATACTTCTACTGAAAAAAAAAAAGCGCTATATAATATAAACAGTGGGTATTCTTATTGTTTCATGACAAGGTTATCTCATTATTGTTCAAAAGCTTTTCTGAAGCCGGGCGTGGTGGCACACTCCTTTAATCTCAGCACTTGCAAGGCAGAGGTAGGTGGATTTCTGAGTTCGAGGCCAGCCTGGTCTACAGAGTGAGTTTCAGGACAGAGAAACCTTGTCTCAAAAAATAAAAAAAAATAAAATTAAATAAAAAACTTTTCTGAATCTAAGCAACTTATATGAACTGAATGCTGTAATTATCATATTTTCTGGTATTTAGACATTATTAAAGACTTTGTCTATATGAGTCATGTGTTTTTCCTTTCTTTGTTTAGAAATCAGAGCTGACAGGTATCATGTATTGGTTTTTCTTTCTTTTTTTTTTTTTTTAATTTCCACATCATTTTCTACAACTTTTCCTATAGTTGTCAAGGTTCGTGATCCCAAGATGAGCTCTTTTATGCTGATATAACTCAAACACTCTTTTCATATATCTTACAAGTTGTAAGAAATGTCAAATTTTGGTTCTTTGAAAGGAAAATATCTTTCCATGGCCTCATATTTTTGAATACTTAGTTTAGTACTTTCCCAATCAGACAGAGCAGTCTCAGTTGCATGACCTTTTGGAAGATCCATGAATCAGCTCCTTCCATCTTGTCTTTGCTTCCATCTGTTCTTGTGTGAATTATATTGGTGAATCTCCAGACTTCCATGGACTCACAGTTCATCTCTAATAGGCAACTGGAGAGAGACCAAGGAACCAATTATATTCAAGTGTGGTTTATGAATCTATGAGTTTACTAGGTTTGCTTGAAGGAGCACAGGTGAGAGAGCAATTATAAGAACACTCATGACTAAAGGACAGAAGTCTGAGATATACTCTGCATAGCTGATGACTCATGAAACTGGAAACTCTAAAGATCTCTGAATTACATGCAAATGATTCGTCTGGAGAATCTCTTCTTCCAAGAAATTGCTTACTTTTTCATATCCTTGGGGAGAGTGTTTATAAATATCATCTTATGGTGTCCATGAACCTTGTCATTTTCATGAGCTTCCTGAGCCTCCTGTATTTCCTGAGTGTTCAAATCCTTGGAAGTGGTCTTAAAGTCTTGATTTTTAGGAATACCCATTGTCTTTATTAGAAAGAATGTATCAATTGAGAGATGATAATTGAACTGCAAAAATCTTTTCAGTATCAATAAATATGATTTTAGCAAATGGACAGGGCTCATTAATAATGGTGAATACTTACTTTTCTTCATTCCCCAAACAGTCCATGTTAGCTTAAAAGCATTGTATTTTCTTATTGAGATTTTCTTTTTAAATAGAATATCTTTGAAATGAAATTTAAAACTAGAATATCTTCTTATTAATTATCATATTTGGAAAGAATGTTGAATCTAGCAGACAATTAGTAAATACTATCCCCAGGAGAATAATTCTGAAAAAAGTCAGCTGAAGGATAAAGAAAATCACTGGAATTAAAAAAAAAAAAAAAAAAAAAAAAAAAAAAAAAAAAAAAAAAAAAAAAAAAAAACAGGTGCAAGGACATGTTCAATACAATTATGGAGAACATTCCATCTGATCATAATTATGATGGCTAATGTTTAGTTATATCCATATAATTTCAGCAAATGAAGTTGATCACCATATGGCAAAATTTGACTTGCTATGAAAGAACAAGATACACACAAATAATACTGTGATCATGATTTCTTTGCTTAACATACAGATGCTTCCTAAAAGATATGTGCCTACATTTATAGAGACACAAATATTCCCGTGATCATGACTCCTTTGCTTAATGTACAGATGTGTCCTTCTAAAAGAAATCTACATTTATAGCTATGCAAATATAGTTCTATATACATGAAACTTCAAAATTGCCAAGTACTTTAAGTGATTACATCCATTTGAGAAATAAAAGACATTCTTACATTCATTCATCACAAAATGATTCACCACTCAGCCAGTCTAAAACAAAAGTTCATCATATTAGGTTCAATTGCTTTGTGACCCATTAAGTGTTTGTTTAATATGAGGAGTTAATAGTTATCATCTATTGATGGTAAAAGCGAGCAATGAAAAAAGATCAACAAAAATCTGCCTGTATTTTACTTACAGAAGGTTTACCTGCAAAGATTTTATTTATAAGGAATATGCATTTATTCACATATATAACATCTATGCATATATTTCTTAAAACATGTTTGGTATGTCACTTTGAGCTGGAAGAATTTTTGTAGGCTTAATATGAGAATACAGCATTTTAGGTGTAGAGAATTGGGCTATATATAGTTCAGAGACACAAACTATGCTTAGCAACATCAGCTTGGCAGTTCCTACTAAAGTAGATATAAATGAATTGTGCACAATATCCTACTGGTGTGTAGGAGCAGTCACATATTATATATATATATATATATATATATATATATATATATATATATACCTAAAAACTGACAAATATATGATGTTCTTATATATGTTAGATTTTCCCAAGTTGAGAAGAATAAAGCACCTTATACTATTTTTAAATATAACATGTAAAAAGCTGTTAATTATTTCAATTATTCCGTACTTATTTTTACTATCTACTCATTATATGTTTATCTTCATATTATCTCTGGGAAGCGCACAAAATACTTTACTTATCATAAAGATAAATAGCTGGGAATAAGGTTCTAGATGGGATTAGACATAGAACCTGGAAGGACCATCAGGCTCATTACAGGGACTTGCTGTGACTTCATTTATTCTTCTAGTAGCAGAAGACTCAGAGGGAAAGAAAAGTTTAAGCACAAACCCTGTTTCAGCAGCTCCAACTCATCACAATTTGTTTCCTGTTCTCCTATCTCAAAGCTTTAACAAAAAGATATTTATAAAAGTTTGTTAGAGGAATCTGAAAATGCTAAGTAGGTTTCCTTTTAAACTTGCACTCATATATAACCATATGTCAAAATTTCTTACTAGAAATTTCACTTGAGGAAAGACCTTAGTAACAAGTGCCTCACTTGGCACATAAAAGGCATAGTTACAGTGTTTTTTTTTTTTCTCTGAACACTATAAACAGAAATTAAACAGATATTTTTATTCTTTTTTATGCAGTATCTGGTATGAGTTTTCACTTGTGAGCCAGCCCTTAAATTCGCTTAAAAAGTAGGTGGTTACTTCAGTGACACCTGTACTACTGTAGTACTGTTTTATCAGGCTGGTTATTGCTCCAGCTCTCACTGGTCACAGCTGAGGAATATTTGTCTTTCCTTTATTGTTTTCTAGCATTTAGAATTGCATCTTTAACACTATGAAGTATAGACAGCAGAGATGATGTTTCTAGGTAAGTATCAATTAGATTTCTCCTATGACTCAAGTGTTTCATCAATAGGGTCTAACTTGCTTATTTTTAGAGAGCAATTAAAAGAATTGGCAATAGCTTGTAATATTTTGGCTTTCTGTGATCAACTATCAAAAAATTGTAAATATATGCTAACCTATATCTTGAGCTTGATTAGTTAGTTACTATGCCCTTATATTTACTGCTGTAATATATGGTATTGTTGTATTGCAACATTGTATTTTTGCTATAAGGTAATTTAAGTTTCTCTCTGTCTCTCTCCATCTGTCTGTCTGTCTGTCTGTCTGTCTGTCTGTCTGTCTGTCTATCTATCTGTCTGTCTGTCTCTCTCTCTCTCTCTGTGTATGTGTTGGAAGGTTCCTATATTAGTCAGGTTCTATATGGTTTTGTTAAAATGTATTGTTGTTAGCTATCCCTCTAAGAACAGATACAATTTTTGAGCTGCCCTGATTGACACACAGTGTCTAAGGTCAGAGTTAGTCAATGTTTGGTATAACTTCTGTATCAAATCCAAATTGCTGGAGTCACAACTTTAAGTCCTGAATGGTCTCGCCTTTTCCATTCTCCTGCCTTTAGCCTCCTGAGTGCTGCTGTGAGAGTTCCATGATGGGACCTGCTTTGACTAATCAGTTTCTTTAAAGAAGACAGTAATATAAACATGTAAATGCCAAATGGCAAACTGGAAATATGTATATTTACATTGTGAAATTTAAAAAAATAACTATTTTTCCTGTAATACAGCATTGAGGAGACATAGACAGAAGAAGCCCTAGTTTAATGCCAATTTGGTCTATAAAATAAGCTCTAGGCCAGGTAAGGCTATGTCATAAAATGCTGTCTGTTTCTAACAAACTACACGCATGTCATAAATACATGTGAGCAATGTATACATGCACCTCTAGAGTGATATTCCAGTATTATCAGAATTGTGTGTGTGTATGTGTTTTTTAAACAGCTTGATTACTTTCACTTAAAACATTCTGAAAACTAAGTAAAAAGAAAGGAGGGGGGTGGAAGCATTCCAGACATAATGCTATCAGGACCTGTGCTGATATGTCCACTGTGAAATGTGCACACCATCCTGAGAGAAAGGACATCTTCAGGGATCAGTGGGACCTGCTCTCAGCTTCTCGCTCGATGGAATGCCACGTAAAAGTGATGAGTGGGAAGTGTAGTGAAGTAAGCAACGATGTCAATTGATCCTCCAGTTGTAACTTAGTTCTTTCAAACAACTCACTCTTCTTTCTAGAATGGTAGTAACTCACCAGGAGACAGACTTCAGCTGCTACAGATGGATGAGCTGAAGTAAATTACCTGAAAATTTCAGCATGTGCATTTTTCAGATTGCTTAATAGTGAAACAGAAGCAAGCACTGTCAGCTATTATTGGTTTATAAGTAAACAGATATTTGAAGCATAACCAACTTAGGATGTCTGAAAGAAAAATGAAGCCAGATAAAGATTTTAAGTTTTTTTTCATATAAAGAAAATCATCTTGACAGAGTATTTATGACTGCCTGACACTCTGAATTTCTTTTGTGAAAGAGATGTTTTATAATTCTAAATTTGCTTCTAAAAATCTTCATTGTTAGTAACGGTGTCCTTTTAACAGATAGGCCATGGTGTTAAATTTTTGAGAGTCTAAAGTTTATACAGTGCCTAATTAGCTTTTCCATATTCTGTTCAATCTATTTATAAGCCTTAATGAACAAAAAAGAAATTGGCTAGCTCATAATAGTGCCCTTTTTCTTTGTATAAACAAAAATGGGCACAGTTAACATTTACTTGAAACTGAGTGAGAAGTCAACATTTAGCAGTTTCAATTAGAATGTAATTTGCAGTGTATAATTATTTTGAAGTCTTGGGAATATGATCTATGTGGAGAAACTCAGCTTTTAGTAGAAATCCTATTTGTGTTTTCAGACTTGATCATAGGCCATGACAGAGTGTTTCCCTGGAGTTCTTATGGGAAATACCCATGCAGCCAGTGTACAGTCTCTTTATTCAGGTATGGTCAAAGAAACAACCTCTCCTTAAAACTAGTCATCCTCTATTCATATTCTTTTGTTTGTTTGTTTGTTTGTTAGATATTTTCTTTATTTACATGTCAAATGTTATCCCCTTTCCTGGTTTCCCTTCATAAAATCTCCTATCCCATCCCTCCTCCCCCTGCTTACCAACCCACCCACTCCTGCTTCCCTATCCTGGCATTCCCCTACACTGGGGCATTGAGCCTTCTCAGGACCAAGGGCTCTCCTCCCATTGATGTTCAAAAGGTCACCCTCTGCTACAAATGCAACTGAATCCATGGCTTCCTTCATGTGTACTTTTTGTTAGTGGTTTAGTCCCTGGGAGCTCTAGGGGTACTGGTTGGTTCATATTGTTGTTCCTCCTATGGAGTTAAAAGCTCCTTCAGCTTCTTCAGTCCTTTCTCTAGCTTCTCCATTGGGGACCTTGTGCTCAATCCAGTGGTTGGCTAAGAGCATTCACCTGTGCATTTGTCAGGCACTTGTAAAGCCTCTCAGTGGTCAGCGGTATCAGGCTCCTGTCAGCAAGCACTTGTTGACAAGTGACAGCAGATGCTGGCGAGGATGTGGAGAAATCAGAATATGCCTCTACTGCTGGTGGGATTGCAAGCTGGTACAGCCACTCTGGAAATCAGTTTGGCAGTTCCTCAGAAAATTAGACATAGACTGGATAGACATAGATAGACTGGAGGACCCAGCTATCCCACTCCAGTGCATGTACGCAGAAGATTCTCCAACATGTAATAAGGACACGTGCTCCAATATGTTCATAGCAGCCTATCTATAATAGCCAGAAGCTGGAATGAACCCAGCTGTCCCTCAACAGATAAGTGGATACAGAAAATGTGATACATTTACACAATGGAATAGTACTCAGCTATTAAAAACAATGACTTCATGGAATTCTTAGTCAAACGGATGGAACCAGAAAATATCATCCTGAGTGAGGTAACTCTATTTATATTTTCAATGCTAACATCAGCATCTTCATTTTTCTGAAGCTACATCTAAGGCTTCCATTTAGATTACTTCCCTATTTGAGACCACCTTTGAGGATCTGATACATATGGTAAGCCTCTGCACTCTGTTTAAGAAAGTAGCATTCCCAACACCTTATTTTCCCCATCCATACTCTTACAACCTACAAGTCTATAAAGTCTCTAAGGCTGTTCCTTTGGCTACAAGCTCAGACAGTAGGGCAGCCCTCACATTTGTGTTCATCCACCTGACCCATTAGCACATCCCCTGGGGAACACATCAACCATGGGGAGTAATCAGTGACTTTTCTAGTTCTAGCTTCCAGCTTTTACCATGACAGGAAATGATTAACTCTTAACTCTTCCCTTTTTGACATTTTGCTTTAATTGGTTTCTCTGACCCTGGCACTTCAGGGTTGTTTTCCACCTTAGGTGAGATCTTGAACAATTACTAAATGGAAAGCTAACAACCCAGTAAGAGGAAAAAATCATTAAACACAATGCCAATTGCAAAGAGAAAAATGCCTGAGCCTCCTGCAGAGCCTTATAAGAAGGTGCTAGAGCAGTTCCTATGAAGAATTGTACAAATGGAAGAGATAGTTCTGCCAGTGAAGGACTCTATGGTTTTGAAAGAAAGAGCGCCATTGTTTTCATGAGAATTTATGGGTGTAACTTCTAATTATAATATGCACAGTCTCACGATAAAGTTAAAAACATACATATAAGAAATATTATATAGCTCAGCATATATATATATATATATATATATATATATATATATATATATATATATATATTCATAAATGCATACAACAGAAATTGATGAAAAAGAGAAACCATTCTCTATTATAACATGAGAATAGGAAAGCTGTATAGGAGAATTTGTGGGGAGGAAAGTAAAGGGAGAAATACTAGCTTTGAAATACAATCTCATGATTAAGCTAAGAAAGGAAAGTTATCTACTGATCCTCTCTCCATCAAAGGAAGCCGCTTAAATGAAGACAAAAAATTGGAGAAATTTAATTGAAGGGAAAGGGTCACATTTACGTACTGAGTACAAACTTATCCAAAAAAGGGGGCACATCACTATGATGCTGAGTAGTTATTTTGTACAGGAAAATTTCAATGTTATGATTATAACAGAACAAGGTAGAGAATTTCCAAGATTGAGTCATGATTTTCCCAAAATAGGGTGTGCACTATTTTCTGTCCAGATTTAGGGATTTATATTGTGACATAGTATCAGATACATTGCAAAATATACACAATTTTGCAATTATCAATAATATGGGCATGACCATGGCAGCCATAATCATTTATAGGTGACAAAAAATATTTTAGTTCCCAATTTCTGTTAAGAGGCCTTGAATGGAGAATGTATTGAATCATCACCAGAAATGAATGGTTGAAGAGTTAGTTCACCTACAGTAAAAGCAGAGAGAAATGTTCAATCATCCCTTTGATATCCAATTAGTGTTGAGTCAGAGACCATTTTCTAAGCATATAAGGTAAGAGGTCCTGCTATCCAGAAGCAAACTTAAAATTATATGTATATTGTTGAGGTCCACTGCTCACAGTGGATGGAGTTCCTGGAGGATTGGCCCGAAGCTGAAATGAAACTAAGGGAGTGGGGGGAAGAAAGAACTCCGAGGCTACATGGTTGCTTCTGCTTAGAACGACTGTTTAATGGTGGACAAGCATTTGGGGATAAAGGAAGGGAAACCCCGCCCCCAGTCTTCTGCGCAGGCATTCTGGAGTTTGGCGGGAACCCTGAAGTCTCATGACATCTCGTAGGTTGCGCAGGTGGGCTGGTCGTAGGTGGGCCTCTGGTAAGCTCGGCGGAGCCCGGTGACCTAAGAGACTTGCAGAACCTGGCTGCAGGGGTACCGGGCTCTCTTAGCCTAGTTAACAACACAATGGATGCCATTGGGTGTGGCCCAGCTCCGGTCATTGCACCAACTATGTTGGTGGAGAAGGGACACCACAGTATATTGTCAAGATTCATCCGTGGGTCTCAGTTACTATTAATTGAGATTTCTAAATTAGAGATAAATTTGAGATGAAGACTTCATCATTCCAGATATAAATATGAATGTCACTTATATTTTCTCAGATGAAGAGATGAGATGAAAGCCATACACAACCTTTGTGAATACATGACTTGGGTTGAGCCCAGAGCTTTTCTGTGTAATATTCCCTAATAATACCTAACAACACCTAATAGCCTAGGTCTGGAAGCTTCTAGCCTTCATATAATCTAAATTTCTGCAAGCCCACAGACCTTAAATGCTTCAGCTTTCATTATCAGTCTGGTAACCTAAGCCTAGAATGTTTCAGGCTCCAAGATGTACTGTTGAATAAATTCCCTCTTTCTAGCATTTACGAACTCTGGCTGGTTGGCTAGTTCAACTCAGCTGTAATGGCTCAAACTCCCCTCCAAGCTGACTCATTCACATTGTCTTCTCTCTTCTGACTGAATTCCTCTGCTTGGAAACACTGCCTCTGAACTCCCAAACTGAACTGCTCTGAAATGCACTGAATTAAACTGATTTAATCATTTTCTTTCTCCATCACGTGCTCTTGAAGTAGTCTCTTTTTTTTTTTTCCTGTTTATACTTGTAAGAGTCCTGCATATCCTAAACCTGATTCATTCTGTCTTTCTCTGATTCATCACTCTGTTCCTCAATTAGATATCATTTTCTGGGATAAAAGTTGTGTACTAAAGGAATGTCTATCTTCCAGCATGAGGGATAAAAGTTATATATTCCAGCCAGAAAAACTAAAGCTGTGTGATGTATCTGCATTCTAGCCTCATCATGCCTGTGGGTGTTACCCCTTGCCAGAGCAGCCATGTTGCTGGATTCCTCTACACCACGGAGTATGTTAAGGGCTAATAGTCTCTAAATTTTTGTACAAGAAAGTTCACAGATGGCCTCTCTTGCCACATGGAGAAGAATATGTCTATGTATACTCAATATTCAATATCTATAGAGTGATTTAACATACATAGCATTTATTTTAAGGAAGAAACCATAGGGAGAATTTACGTTGCCCTGCAAGGATTCATATTCACCATTTTCCTTGTTGATGTGACAAATACCTGACAAGAAATAACTTTAGGCAAGAAGGGCTTATTTATGCCTCAGTTCAAAATAATACAATCCTGTGTGGCATTAGGGATGTTTGACAACAGATCACAATAAATTCAATTAGGGAACAAAGTGATCTATGAACACTGATGCACTTCCAACTATATATTCTTGGAAGAGTGCTACTCACGTATCGTACAGTTTTCAACTCAAGTAACCAGTACAAGAACTCTCTCACTGATGTCCCCAGAGGCTTCTCTTCTGGGTAATACTGAATATTGTCAATTAAAAATGAATAGTAACCATTACATGCATTTACACTACTTCATTTGTCTGATATTACATGTATATTTGTGTGGGGATGGGATATGTGCATGTGAGTTTATGTTTCCAGAGATACCAGAGATGTCAGGACCCCTCCTGAGATAGTATTACAGGCAGCTCTATACCTCTGGCTATGGGTGAAAGAGATGAAATTCCATTTTTCTGCATGAACAGTACTCACTTTTAACTACTATGCCATCTTGTAATCCTCCATATTATTTTAAAATCTACAGAGATACCAGCTTTATCTAAAATGTGTTTTCCAGCCAAGGGGTTTAAATAGCCCTATGTAGGTTGACTCTGAAAGGTAAGCATGATGATAAGTTTTTAAATAAAACATAAAGTGAATAGTTGTTTACTGGTGAACATCTGGTGGTTTAGAATATTGTGTCTGATTCTAGGGCCAGAGATATAATAATGATCCCATTTCATAGATCTGTAATTTGAATCCTGCAGATTCATTTTCTTGAGGTACACACAGATGATAATGAGAGAAGGGTCCTTTTTCATTGAATTTCAGGCCTATTGATATATAATTATCTACTATATGAGTCCTGCAAGAACTAAAACATAATATTCTACCACCCATGCATAGTTTTGAAGAATAATGCAAGCATGAGTGCCTTTTTGAAGAGGGGTAGTAAATTGCTTATATGAAAGGATTCCATTTACAACAAGATACATTTTTGGTTGACTTTCCAGACTCTATTCTGCTGCTGTGCTTATGCTGCATGCCATGTCATCCAGGAGAAGAGACCAGAAAGAGAAAAACAACCTTATTTTCTAAGCAGTGCTTGTAATACTTTTTTGATAAGACCAGATTTAGTGGATGAGGGGTTTCCAAGAGTTACTCCTAAGGTCCCTATCCAGATAATCACCAAGAAGGTACAATAAGGTATTGGAATTTCATAATGAAAGAAAATATATGTAGAGCACTTCCAGTGTGCACCTACCCACACAATTCTTAAAGACTTAATAATATAATTTGGAGTAATGCTTCAAAAGCTATTAAGTTATAAGGGCATAGTGTGAGGAACGTTCCCAGTTACTCTCTGCTGAGTTAGTAACAGGAACAACTGCTAGAATGACAAAATTGAGGATGCAACAGGAACATTAGAAATTGCTTTCTTCCTCATGCCTCTCCCAAGACTCCTGGATTCCTTTCTAGCCAGCAAACCCTGTATAACTTCTGGGAATCATGGAGAGCAAGAAATAAATGTATTTCAGACAGTTCTCCCTATCTCTGCATCCCTTCTTCCAGTCTCTCAACACATGTCATCACATTCTGACCAGCAAACATATGAATGGCGAGGATTTTATTCTTCGTCTTCTATGTTTTTGAGATGAAGCATCAGCTTTCTAAAGGATTTGAGTTTTTGATAGCAGTAGAAAGTGTGGAGAATGTAATTTCCCAGGAGGCACACAAAGCCCTATGAAAAAATAGAATACATTATTGTGGGCATTGTTGATATCAGGATATAGTTATTTGTAATCCTTGAAATCTACTCAGTGCTTACAAAAAAGGAAATAGGCAATGGTTTATGGTTTGGAATGTGAAACCACCACTACATGGGCCCTTGTAAGTCCTCTTGTGTGTCTATATTTTAACACTAAGTAATTTATAAAAAATTGTTGCCAAAACGAAACTCATAGACTTAAGTTATTCCATGTTACTTTTGAGTAAAATATATTCATGTTCCTAAAACATACTGCTACTAAAATGCAATGAAAGGAGTTAAAGAGACAATGTTTGGAGCTAAGAGGAAAGCATACACTATCCAGAGACTACTCCACCTGGGGATCCATCCCATAATCAGTCACCAAACTCAGACACTATTGCATTGGACAACAAGAATTTGCTGATGGGTCCCTGATATAGCTGTCTCATATGAGGCTATGGCATATACAGAAGTGGATGCCCATAGTCATCTATAGGATGGAACACAGGGCTCCCAAGGGAGAAGCTAGAGAAAGTACCACAGGAGCTGAAGGGTTCTGCAACCCTATAAGTAGAACAACAATATGAACTAACCAGAATCCCCAGAGCTCCTGTCTCTAGCTGCATATGTAGCAGAAGATGGCCTAGTCGGCCATCATTGGGAAGAGAGGTCCCTTGGTATTACAAACTTTATATGCCCCAATACTGGGGAAAGCCAGGGCCAAAAAGTGGGAGTGGCTGGGTAGGGGAGCGTGGCGAGGGGAGGTTAGAGGAAACTTTTGGGATAGCATTTGAAATGTAATTTAAGAAAATATCTAAATGCAACAATATTTAGTCAAGAGCAGTTTTGCAAAATGATAAAAATTATAAGTATAGATACTCATTCATACATAATTTATACCTTTACAAACTTTTCTTTAAATGTTGTATAGGGTACAATAGCATATGACCCACAAATTTTTGTTTGCATTATTTTCATGGATGGCAATAAAAATGGATGCTGCTTTCAAATAAATAAATAAATAAACAAATAAACAAACAAATAAATACATAAAATGCAAAGAACCAATTCAATGTTACATTTTACATCTATGTTCTACGACTTGGATTATGAATATGGTGATACAAAAGAATTGTCAGTATTATTGATGTTCAATTATACTTACTTTTAAAAGTGACAATCATCTATTTTAATTGACTTCTGAGTTCTTTTCATATAGTATAGCACACTATTAAATATATAGTTTTAATGTATTACATCTTTCTTCGGGAAACATTTGGATGGATAGATTTGAATTTATTTATTTGTTTATTTTATTCTATACCACCATATATGTAGTGTGTTTTTCCCTCCCATATCTCCTCCCAGATGCTCCTCCTTTATGGTTCTTTATGTATCAGTCTTATGATTTTCTTTATTAAACTTCATTAGTTTTTAAGTCTCTCCTGTTTTTCAAGTCCTACTGCTCTGATAATTATATACTAAAGATAACTTAATAACTAGTTTCATTTTATGTGATTAAAAATATTGTAACTTTTATAATAAAGTTTAATAAAATATTTAATAAAATATATTTAAAGTATTTATATATTATTTCTGTGTTTATATATATATGTGTATGTATGGTGTAACAAGTACATATATCAAAAGACAATTTAATATTCTCCCACCTTGATTTTGAGGAAGGGTTTTCTTGTTCCTGTACTGCAAGGCATTTGGGGAACTTCTAGCTCATTCTCCAGTTTCTCCCTTCCTTTTCTTGAAGGAATGTTTCAGTTACAGATGTACATCACTGTGTCTACAAAGTATATCTAAACAGGATTCCAGGAACAAAATTCAGACAAGTACTCTTACACACTGAGCCATGCCTGGCAATATGTGTACTTTAAGTAAAATTATTTTACATTGCACATAAATTATTTCTCTTATACTAAATGTAAAGGCTATTAAAAATATGTTTTAAACTTCACAAATGAAACCATGTGTGAATATACTAGAAAACTTGTTATATTCTGTTAGCTAACTAGTTATTTTGTATAAAGTAATTCTCATTGTCCTGCAACTTTAAATATTCAGGGGCTTTGGTTTAACCATTTTAAAAGTTCACAAAATACCATTTGAAACCAAGACAAACAGCAGTCTACATTTAAATAAGACATACTTTTACAGATTTTAATGTGCTACCCATTTGGATTAATTAAGCATTCCTCTATAACAGGTCATCCCAAAGTTAGAAGCGTAAAGGAAGCATATTGTTTTCTCTCATGACATTTGTATTTCGAAAACTTGAGCAGATTGAAGCAACAAATTGAGCTGAGAAAGCTGAGGCCTCAGGGAGGACTAGAGTGAATCTGATCATGTTTAGCAACTGAAAGCTCATTGTACGCACATGGTACTTGATGTCGGCTGTCTCCAGGAACATTAGTAGAGTAATAATTATGTATGGTCTCTTGGTCTGTCCTGGGATTCCTTACAAGTGTCACAGAAGAAGAAAAGACAGGCAAGAGATATTTCCTGTTTTTTCAAGATGTCACGCATCATCACCTAGCCACACTGTATTCTTTAGGCAGCTGAATGAGTTTAACTTCCCAGACTCAGTAGGATAGAACACAAAACCTTCCTCTACACAAAGGCTTCATAACAACACAAACAGTATATAATATGTGAGAGTGTGATACCCTGTGTCCACAGAGTATGCATTTGGAGTCATCAAAATCCAAGGAACACCAATTCTTTTCAGTTTAAATCCAAGTTCTTTCTATTCCACAATATTCAGGAGTATTCCAGGACTCAGCCTCTTAAGTTCTGGGTTATTGCCTTTGATGCAGTTATTTAACTGAAGGCGGGCATGCAAAACATTTGGGAATTGTAAAGGGTTCTACCAGAAAATGGCTAAAAGTTCATTGGAAACAAAAGCAAAGATGAACATAAGTTCTTGTGCACAACACATGCATGGAGAATTACATAACTTCATGGAAGGCTCAGTCGAAAATATATGCAAGTAAACTTATATGCTGCTATAGAGCATATCAGGGAAAGAGAGTAATGTTCTCTGTAAGAGCTCTATGCAAAATCTAGGCTATTATACACTATTACCGAGGCTATGCAGTGCTTACAAAAAGTGATCTATCATGACTGCCCTCCAAAAGAACCAACATGCAGCTGAAAGAGTCAGATGCAGATATTTGCACCCAATCAATGGACAGAAGAAGTTGACCCCTGTTGTTGAATTAGGGAGAGTTTAAAGAAGCAAAGGAGAAGGGAAATCCTGTAGGAGGACCAGCAGTCTCAATAAATCTGGACCCTCAAGATCCCTCAAACACTGGACCATCAACCAGGCAGCATACAGCTGCTGATATGAGGCCCCAACACACAGAACAGAAGACTGCTGGGTCTGTGTTCATTCAGAGATGATGCACCAAATCCTCAAGAGACTGGAGGCCCCAGGGAGTGTAGGGGTCAGGGCATCCACATGTGGTGGGGGTGGAGGCATCCACATGGAGATGGGGGTGGGGGAGGAGTTGGGTGTGGAGGAGGTGTGGGGTGAGAAGCAGTTAAATTGTGGATGGGAGGACAGGGAATGGAATATGGAGCGTAAACAATAAATTTTTAAAAAATTAAAAAGAATATTCTACCCTTATAGAAACATGCTGCTTTATCTATAATGATCAAAGACTTTAAAATTAATATATTGTCTTTCTTCGGGACATAAGTTTCAAAATGCAAAGTAGTTTATCTTTGAACTGTATGTGTCTGGTATAATGTTTAATATAATAATGTTGTTTTAGTTGCTCGGGAATTTTATTTAAAAAATAAATTTTAAATGAAACTTGTTTGATATGAAGACAGAATTGTTAATAGTTTTTGAAATAGCTATATCTTATCTATCTAATTGAAAAAGCTATAATTCGGGGGCCAGGGAAAGTGGATAATATTTGAAATGTAAATAAAGGAAAGATATGAGGGCCAGGCAATTTTGGGCCCAAACTTGGCAGACAGTCTCACAGTCTCCTAAAGACTCTATCCCACAGGTTCCCTAGCCTGCACAGGATTTTTAGATCCCTGGTGAGTGAAACACAGCATCTGTTCCAACAGAACCAGGGGTCCCTGGGGCCAGCTGGAGCACAGACCACAGGAGCGGCTCCCAACCAGTGGCTCAGGTTCCTTCTGTTCAGCACTGGTCTACCTTGGTTTCAAACTCAACAGACAGCCCCACGTTCCCCAGAGGAGGTAACACTTCCAGGAGTTCTAACATGCCCAGGATCTTAGGATCCAAGGATCCAAGGATACTAGGAGTTTGGTCAAACCAGGATCTCAGGGTCTCAGAAGAAGCTTGACTGCCAAGAATTCTGTACACCCAGAATCTCAACATCACAGGACTCCAGAATCACATGATCATAAAAAAAATCTGGACTCTGAGAAATTCTAACTCAACTTGGATTACATTAAGGACAGGCTGCAATCAGATGTGTTAAGGGCATGGAGCACTTTATATAATCAGATGGCTGGAGGCATGAATAAGAATAGAAGCAACAAAACAAAGGTTACTTGGCATCATCAGAACACAACACTTCCACCATAGCAAGTCCTGGATAAACCATCACATCAGAAAAGCAAGATATGGATCTAAAGACATTTCTCATGATGCCGATGGAGGACTTTAAGAAGAACATAAATAACTCCTTTAAAGAAATACAGGAGAACACATCCAAAGAGGTGAAAGAACTGAAAAAAACCATCCAGGATTTAACAATGGAAGTAGAAATAATAAAATCACAATGCGAGACCACATAGAAATAGAAAACCTAGGAAAGAAGTCAGGAGCCATACATGCAAGCATAATAAACAGAATAGAAGAAATAGAAGAGAGATTCTCAGGTGCAGAAGATACCATAGAAAACATTGATGCAACAATTAAAGAAAATGTGAAATGCAAAAAAGATCCTAACCCAACACATCTAGGAAATCCAGGACACAATGAGAAGACCAAACCTAAGGATAAGAGGTACAGATGAGAAGGAAGACTTCCAACTTAAAGTGCCAGTAAATATCTTAAAATATATATATGAAAAGTTTCCCAACTTAAAGAAAGAGATATCCATGAACATACAAAAAGCCTACAGAACTCCAAACACTGTGAACCAGAAAAGAAATTCCTCCTGTCACATAATAATCAAAATACTAAATACACAAAACAAAGAAAGTATATTAAAAACAGTAAGGGGAAAAGGTCAAGTAACATATAAAAGCAGACCTATCAGAATTACACCTGACTTCTCCCCAGAGACTATGGAAGCCAGAATATGCTGGGGAGATGACATACAGACCCCAAGACAGCACAAATGCTATATCCTGGCTGCTATATCCAGCAAAACTCTTAATTACCATAGATGGAGAAACTAATGTATTCAATGAAAAAAACAAATTAAATATTATCTGTTGACAAATCTAGCCCTTCAAAGGCTAACAAAGGGAAAACAACACAGGGAGGGAAACTACAGTCAAGAAAAACCAAGAAAGCAATATTTCAACAAACCTAAAAGAATCTAGCGACATGAACATAATTCCAACCAAAAAACAAAAACAAGAGGAATCAACAATGACTTTTCCTTACTATCTCTTAATATCTCTTAATATCAATGGACTCAGATCCCCAATAAAAAGACATAGACTAAGAGACTGATTATGTGAATAGGACCCAACATTTTGCTGCACACAGGAACCCTACCTCAGTGACAAAGAAAGACAGTACCTTAGAGTAAAGGTCTGGAAAACAATTTTCCAAGCAAATTGTCCCAAGAAACAAGCTGAAATAGCCCTTATAATATCTAATAAAGTTGACTTTCAAGCCAAAGTTACCAAAAAAGATAAGGGGTGTTTCATACTCATCAAAGTTAAAATTTACCAAGATGAACTCACAATTCTGAACATCTATGCTCCACTGGCAAGGGCAGCCACACTCATTAAAGAAACATTAGTAAAGTTCAAAAACACATTGTATCATACACAATAATAGTGAGAGACTTCAACACCCCTCTCTTATCAATGGACAAATACTGGAAACAGAAACTAAATAGAGACATGGTGAAACTAACAAAAGTTATGGAACAAATGGATTTGAACTGATATCTATAGAACACTTTATCCTAAAACAAAAGGTTATACCTTATTCTCAGCACATCATGGTACCTTCTACAAAACTGATTATATAACACAGGTCACAAAACAGGCCTCAATGGATACAAAATATTGAAATAATCCTATGAATCTGATCAGATCACCACTGACTAAAGCTCATCTTCAATAACAACATAAACCATAGGAACCCCACATAAACGTGGAAGCTGAACAACACTCGACTCAATGATAACTTGGACAAGGAAGAAATAAAGAAATTAAAGACTGTTTAGAGTTTAATGAAAATGAAGCCACAACGTATCCAAATTTATGGGACACAATGAAAGCACTCCTAAGAGGAAAACTTATAGCTCTGTGTGTATCCAAAAAGAACTTGGACAGAGCATATTACAACACACCTGAAATTTCTAGAACAAAAAAAAAGAAAATTCACCCAAGCGGAGTAGACTTCAGGAGGTAATCAAATGTAGGGCTGAAGTCAATCAATTAGAAGCAAAAAGAACTACACAAAGAATCAACAAAACCACGAGCTGATTCTTTGAGAAAATAAACAAGATACATAAACCCTTATCCAGACTAACTAGAGGGCACAGGGACAGTATTCTAATTAACAAAATCAGAAAAGAAAAGGGAGAAGTAACAACAGATTGTAAGGAAATCTAAAAAATCATCACAACTTAGTACGAAAGGCAATACTCAACAAAACTGGAAAACCTGGATGAAATGGACAATTTTCTAGACAGATACAAGGTACCAAAGTTAAATCAGGATCAGATTAATGATCTAAACAGTCCCATATCCCCTATAGAAATAGAAACATTCATTAATAATCTCCCAACCAAAAAAGCCCAGAGTCAGATGGGTTTAGTGCAGAATTCTATAAGGCCTACAAAGAAAACCTAATAACAATACTCCTGAAATTATTCCACAAAATAGAAACAGAAGGTACTCTACCCAATTCATTCTATGAAGCCATAATTACTCTGATACCAAAACCAAAAAAAGACCCAACAAAGAGAACTACAGACCAGTTTCCCTTATGAATATCGATGCAAAAATACTCAATAAAATTCTCAAAGCCAAATCCAAGAACACATCAAAACAATCATCTATCATGATCAAGTAGGCTTCATCCCAGGGATGCAGGGATGGTTCAATATACAGAAATCCACCAATGTAATCCACTATATAAACAAACTCAAAGACAAAAACCACATGATCATTTCATTAGATGCTGAGAAAACATTTGACAAAATCAACACCCATTCATGATAAAAAGTCTTGGGAATATCAGAAATTCGAGGCCCATGTCTAAACATAATAAAAGTAGTATACAGCCAGGCATGGAGGCACATGCCTTTAATCTCAGCACTTGGGAGGCAGAGGCAGGAGGATTTCTGAGTTCGAGGCCAGCTTTGTCTACAAAGTGAGTTCTAGGACAGCCAGGATTATACAGAGAAACCCTGTCTTGAAAAACCAAATAAATAAACAAACAAACAAACAAACAAACACAGTATACAGTAAACAAGTAGCCAACATCAAACTAAGTGGAGAGAAACTTCAAGCAATCCTACTAAAATTAGGGACTAGACAAGGCTGCCCAATCTCTCCCTACCTATTCAATATAGTATTTGAAGTCGTAGCTAGAGCACTTAGACAACAAAAGGAGATCAAAGGGATACAAATTGGAAAGGAAGAAGTCAAAATATCACTATTTTCAGATGAAAAAATAGTATATATAAGTGACCCCCAAAATTCCACCAGAGAACTCCTAAACCTGATAAACAACTCCAGAGAAGTAGCTGGATATAAAATTAACTCAAACAAATCAGTGGTCTTTCTCTACACAAGGAATTAACAAGCTGAGAGAGAAATTAGGGAAACAGGAACCTTCAAAATAGTCCCAAATAATATAAAATAAATTGGTGTGACTCTAACTAAGCAAGAGGAAGATTTGAATTTCAAGTCTGAAAAATAAAGTCAAAGATCTCAGAAGATGGAAAGATCTCCTATGCTCATGGATTGGCAGGATTAATATAGTTAAATATGTCTATCTTGCTGAAAGCAATCTACAGATTCAGTGTAATTCCCATCAAAATTCCAACTCAATTCTTCACAGAGTTAGAAAGGGTAATTTGTAAATACACCTGGAATAACAAAAAAATCAAGGATAGGAAAAACTACTCTCAACAATAAAAGGCTCTGGTAGAATTACCATCCCCAACCTCAGGCTGTACTACAGATAAAAACTGCATGGTACTGATACAATGACAGACAGGTAGATCAATGGAATAGAATTGAAGACCCAGAAATGAACCCACACACTTATGGTCACTTAATCTTTGACAAAGAAGTTAAAACCATTCAGTGGATAAAAGAGCATTTTCAACAAATGGTGATGGTTCAAATGGCAGTTAGCATGGATAAGAAAGCGAATTGATTCATTCTTTCTCTCTCACTCTCTCTCTCTCTCTCTCTCTCTCTTTTTTTTTTTTGACAGGGTTTCTCTGTATAGCCCTGGCTGTCCTGGAAATTACTTTGTAGACCAAGCTGGCCTCGAACTCAGAAATCTGCCTGTCCCTGTGTCCCAAGTGCTAGGATTAAAAGGCTTGTGCCACCACTGCTCAGTGAATTGATCCATTCTTATCTTCTTGAACAAAGCTCAAGTCTAAGTGGACCAAGGAACTCCACATAAAATCAGAGTCAGGGAAACTTATAAAAGAGAAAGTGGGGAAGAGCCTCACAGATATGGGCTCAGGCAAAAATTCCTGAACAGAACAGCAATGGCTTGTGCTGTAAGATCAAGAATTGACAAATGGGACCTCATGAAATTGCAAAGCTTCTGAAAGGCAAAGGCACTGTCAATAAGACAAAAGAGCAGCCAACAGATTGAGAAAAGATCTTTACCAATTTTTAATCTGATAGGGGGCTAATATCCAATATATGTAAGAACTCAAGAAGTTTGGACTGCAGAAAACAAAATAACCCTATTAAAAAATGAATTCCAATGCTAAACAAAGAATTCTTAACTGACGAATACGGAATGGCTGAGAAGCATCTAAAAAAAGTTCAACATCCTTAATCATCAGGGAAATGAAAATCAAAACAACCCTGGGATTCTACCTCATACCAGTAAGAATGGCTATGATCAAAAACTCAGGTGACAGCAGATGTTTGCAAGGATGGAGAGAAAAAGAAACCCTCCTCCATTGCTGGTGAGATTGCAAGCAGGTACAACCACTCTGGCAATCAGTTTGGGGGTTCCTCAGAAAACTGGACATAGTACTACTGGAAGATCCATCAATACCACTGCTGGGCATATATCCAGAAAATGATCCAACTTGTAATAAGGACACTTGTTCCACTATGTTCATAGCAGCCTTATTTACAATAGCAAGAATCTTAAAAGAACCCAGATGTCCCTCAACAGAAGAATGGATACAGAAAAATGTGGTACATTTACACAATGGAGTACTACTCAACATTAAAAACAATTTATTCATGAAATTCTTAGACAAATGGATGGATCTGGAGGATGTCATCCTAAGTGAAGTAACCTAATCACAAAAGAACACACATGATATGCACTCACTGATAACTGGATATTAGCCTAGAAGTTCAGAATACCCAAGATACAATTTGCAAAACTTGAAACTCAAGTAGAAGGAAGACCAAAGTGTGGATACTTTGATCACCCTTAGAATGGGGCATAAAATACCCATTTAAGGAGTTACAAAGACAAAATTCGGGGCAGAGACTGAAGGAATGATCATCCAGGGACTGCCCCACCTGGGGATCCACCCCATAAACCACCACCAAACCCAAACACTATGGCAGATGCCAAGAAGAGCTTGCTAACAGGAGCCTGATATAACTGTCTCCTTAGAAGTTCTGCCAGTACCTGACTAGCACAGAAATGGATGCTCACAGTCATCCATTAGACAGAGCACAGGGTCCACAATGAAGGATCTAGAGAAAGTACCTAAGGAGGTCAAAGGTTTGTAGCCCCCTAGAAGGAACAATAATATAAACTAACCATACACCCCAGAGCACTCTAAGACTACACTACCAATCAAAGAAAACACACAGAGGGACTCCTGGCTCTAGTTGCATATGTAGTAGAGGATGGCCTAGTTGTTTATCAATGGGAGGAGAGGCTCCTGGTCCTGTGATGGTTCTATGCCCAGTATAGGGGAATGCCTGGGCCGGGAAGCAAAGTGAGTGGGTTGGAGAGCAGGGAGAGGGGGGAGAGGAAAGGGGATTTTCCAAGGGGAAACTAGGAAAGAGGATAATATTTGAAATGTAATAAAAGTAAATATCTAATAAAAAAGAAAAGATACAGTAAGTATAAAAAAGATATAAATCATCCATATCTTTATCACCTCTGTGTGTGTGTGTGTGTGTGTGTGTGTGTGTGTGTGTATCTTCTATCAGACTTATACAAAGTGGCATTCTCAACATATACTTTAAATAAAAATATATTTCAAATAGAAATAATAACACCAACATCAAAATCCTGGTAATATCCTCTTATTTTTGACAAGAATATCCAGAGATATGGCACAATTGGTATGTCTTAATACTATAATGAGGAAGAGCAGAAAGACACAAGTTCTACTGTTTCACAGAAGTTCATAAACTCAACTAAGCATGTGTGGTGGCTGATTACTGGATAGGATCCCATCCTATTTCCGTGGAATGATTTTTCACAGCTGTTTAGGTACAGACTGACATTTTAGATTTCTGAGTCATCATTCTATCTCCAAATAGCCAACATTCATATACAACTAGGGAAATTTTCTGATTGCTTGTGTGTATTTCATACATAGTGTTGAGAGAATTATTTATACGAAGTACTTAAGCCACTCTCTATTCTGATCTGTCAGTGCTTTGGTATAATTCTTTCAAAATTTTATGGATTTTGTATGATATATAAAGTGACATGTTTCCTTGAAAAAACCATATGAAAGTCTAGACAGACTATGCTCTCCTTTATCTGGACAAAATACAAAATAAATGGCATAAGACACCATTATGATTTCAGAGGTGTTGGATTTTTTGTTTCTTCCTTTGTGTGTTTCTTTAAGAGGTAAGAAGAATTTCTTAGAGCATAATGAAGGCTTCCACAGTTGTACCTTGTTTTGATGATTATATTATACTTTCCAGTTATGCTCTTGTGGTATTAGCTGAGAAGTCATTTCTGAGTCTTACCTCCTACCATTTATCTTAAGTAATCGATTCATACTTCTTGTTCACATGTTCACATATCTTCCCACTAAGAACTGTATTTTTTAACTTTCTAGCCACTGAACAACTATATTGTAACAATAAGATGTAATTTGACATTGAATTTGCTTTCTTACACACCTGTAACTTAACAATATTTGGTACAAGAGATTTTAGAGAATGCTGAACATGAGCTTTTCTTCCATTCCATTATGCCACCTTTGTCCTTTTTTATATTGAAGAATAATTAAGAGTATAGTTGATTGCAGATCTGTTCACTTAGCCTCATGAGGTTAACAAGAGATACTTATTGAACAGACCCACCAAAGTCATTTGCATTGTGTACAGCTTCACACAGAACTTATACTTCTACATCATTGTGGCTAGTTTTTCTGGAAAATAGGAGAATCCAGAAGCTTTACTGAAGTTTATTACCATGTACTACCCATGATTCTAATAAGGTATGCAGAACAAATTTTACCAAATTTACTGAATTAAGCTACAGTTATGCTTTACCTAGTTACATATGTGGTGAGAAGATAAACTTCACTGTTTTATAGGAAGCTTTTGGGGGGAACTATAGTATGCTTATGACATGTCTCCCTTCGCTTTCCTCCTTCCAAACACTTGCTTTAGGTCTCCTTGCTATTTTTCAAAATCATGGCTTCTTCTTTTCATTAAACATTAGTGTATACATATATGTATAAAATATATACATAAACACCTAACTAAAACTTGTTCAGTCTCTATAATATTCCACACACACATGCATGTGCACATATACACACACAAACACACACACACACACACACACACACACACACACAAACACACAGACACAAGCAAACAAGATAATCAATATTAATGTCATAGAATATGAAAGCAGAATTCTTTGGAAAATGGAATAGCTTTAAGAAAATACAAAGAGCTGGTTATAGAAGACCCCACAATTAATCCCAATACTAAGGAAACTGAGGTAGAAAGATAAGTTATTTGAGTCCAGCTTGGGTTTTATAGACCACCTGGAAAAGAAACATAAATAAAACAAAGCACATAAATGAAACAGAAACGCTAAAACTAAAATAATTTCAAGTAAAATAATAAATCCAATAAATGGAAAAATTACAAAACAGTCTGAGAAATGTACAAGAATGTCAAATTATGCATTAATTATTATTTTTCTTCATTCACACACAAAAATTAGTAATAATGACCGGAGACAGTGAATTCTCATCAGCATTTCAAATTAACTTTCAGTAAATTACAAAATTTATAATTATCTACAATAAATATAAATGCACAAGATAAACTTTTCATTTAAAATGATACGCACCCAAAATTTACTTGTATACATGAAAAACTTACTAGTTTAATTTTTAGCTACAAAGTATTATAAAAAAATCATCATAATAGGCATCAATGAAATAAACTTTCACACATGTATTTCTTAGATTTTCATCTTGACATAATTTAGAGTCACCTGAAAAGCTGCAACCTCAAATGAGGAATTGCCTCCACCATATCTCTCGGGCATCTTTTAACTGCATTGCTACATAGAAAAGAGATCATCTCAGCCATGGACAATGCAATCCCAAAACGGTGGGGTCTGAACTACACAAACACACACACACACACACACACACACACACACACACACACACACACACACCATTGCAGTGTAAGTCAGAGAAGCTAAACCAATAAGCATTAGTATTTCTTGGTTTCTGTTTTATGCTCCTACCTTGAGTTCCTGTCATGGGTTCACTGAAAGATGAAACGCACTTAGCCAAATAAATATTTCATGGCTTCAGGTTGGTTTTGGCTGGTTTTAAAAATCAACAACAAAAAACAGAAACAGAAGGTAAGTTCTATGTGCTAACATCTACATAACATTAATTGGTCAGAGACTGAATCAGAGTGATAAGAATTAAAACTAAATTAAGATTCTTTGAGTGAAATATTTATTTGTAGTAAAATATCACTATAGCTTAGCCTAATACATGTGACTTTCTACCACCAAATTCATTTATTCTAAAAATGTCTGTGATGAGAAAAGACACAGACCTAGGCATCAATCTTTTGCTCATTTTACCCAAACATTTGGATGACATATGTTCAAACATATATCCTTTAGGAAATGTGTGCTTTAAAATAGCATCGCATGCTGTCTGTGCTTTAATATGCACCGATACCTAAGGGGGGAGATGGGACTTCTTACCCCTTCCTCCAAAATAGTAATAAGGAATAGAGGCAATGGATTTACACTGTGGGTGAACTATAGGTATTAATATTTTCTAATGAGAAGTCTTCATTGCTCTGAGGAAAAGCTTTTAACAATACCTTTCATCTATTGCATCTGTGGTGCAATGCTTGATAGGTGAATGACACGAGAACAAAAATCAAGTATTCATTGTCATCACTATCATTCTCATTCAGCAACAGCAGATTAGACCTTTGTGCATATGTTAAAGAAAGACAATATTCCACTACTAAGAGTGGATTGATGGATAATTTCAACTATTCCAGAGCTTTTGTAAGAATGACCCGGTAGAAAAGATTAGGACTCAAGCCAAGCTCTGATGATGTTGTAATCAGTTGTATATACCATTATAGTACCTCTTCTTTGCAAAATGTGTTCCAATTTAAAAGCTTAAAGCATATGAAAAAGAGCTCTGATGAGCATTGTCTCACGTAGGGAGCATGTGCTTTGTCTCAATAAGCTATCAGTCATAAGAATGCCAAACTAGCAAAAGTAGACAAATGTGTCATCTAACCAGTATCTCTTGTTCTTCTAAGCCAGCGAAAAGATCTCCACAAAAACATCCTGGCTGCTCTCTCTCTCTCTCTCTCTCTCTCTCTCTCTCTCTCTCTCTCTCTCTCTGTGTGTGTCTGTGTGTGTGTGTATTAGATTCTATTATTATTTACAATGTTATGTGATAGAATGCTTAGTGTTATACATATCTAAAATGGTATTTCCAGTGTTAGAAATTGAAAACATTTGTTTTCCTACCTGATCACTTCCAAAAGTCTCCAAATTTTCCCATGGTCTATATAGGGATGCAAATGAGAACTGAGTTTTGGGAATAACCTCCTGGTTACTATGGTACCAGCAACGTTTTCGGAAATCCAGCATTCATAAACATTCAACTCTATTTCCCATTAATGATAGTACTTTAACCTTCACAACAGGTCGCAGGACTGTAAACGAAAAATTTAGTGCTGATGATTTTGAATATGAACAGAGGGCATTAAAATTTCAAGGCTTGACTCTGTGTGTGCAAATTTATAACCAAGTGGTAGTAAAATAGCATATTAAGGAAGATTTCCCTGCTGTTATTTATTCCCCTTTCCTAGTTATTATCCTCCCTGTGCTCTACCCTTACTGAAAGTAAAAGTATATGCAGATGTAGGTCATGTGCAAATAACATCAGTAAAGAGGCAAATACCTATAATAAAGGAGGACCCTTATTTCAGTCTCATTAACAGAGAGAAAGCACAGTACATGCCTTGCCCAGGAGATTAGGAAACGGGCAACCAAAGAATCACACCTAATTTTCTAACTTTGTAATTTTCTAATGTAATTAATTTCCAGTCTTGATGTTCTAGTAGGAATACTTGCAACTAAATTGTGTGGAAAGTCATATTAATCAATGATTCCATGGTGTAACCTGTCATCTAGATATCAGGAGGTATAAAAATAACAGAAGCTGATATTTTCTGATGATTATGTGCACTACTATTCTGTTAGAATAAACCAATAATTTCATCAAGCTTTTGCTGAATGAATCTGAGAAACCACATCATAAAATACCCATGTGTCAGTGAAATGCAAATAAAATATCTCTGTTTGCATTTATATAATAATTTAAACTCGTAGCAATATTGCTGAAACCCTTTGAATCAGAGATCTATAAAACAACCTAGATTTCCATGAATTTAATACAGAAATGGATGTCTTGACAATGAAACTGCATTTTGACAAATATATCTTCAATCTACAATGCAGTGGTGTGAATATCACATTGTTTACTTATAAGAATCTAGATGGTTCATATAAATTGGTCAATTGCTAGATATAATAAATCAAGCAACATGTAGGAAAAGTAAAATGGATAAGGACCAAGCAGGCATAAGACAAAATAATATTTTACAGTTTTTTTAAGTTATTCACTTTTCATTACAACTAGGTACTACCCAAGAACTCATGCTTACAAAGTTAGTGCTTAGCTACTGAAATGCATCAGTACTTTTTACAGTAAAGATTCATATTGTTAAGAACTTACTACAAAATAAAATAGAAATAGGAAAGTTAAAATACTAAATATACAAACTATGAACAGTCCTTGGGACTATGATCTCAAGAAATAAGTATCAGCCATAACTGTAAGGTTGCAGCTTGTTCTCATTAACTTAACAGCTAATATCAACATATAAGTAAATGTATACTATATTTGTCTTTGAAGACATGGTGTCTTAGTTAGGGTTTTACTGCTGTGAAGAGACACCATGACCAAGGCAACTCTTATAAAAAACAACATTTAGCTGAGGCTGGCTTACTGGTTCAGAGATTCGGTCTAGTATCATCAAGGTGGCAGCATGAGAGCATCCAGGCAGGCATGGTGCAGGTGGAGCTGAGAATTCTGTCTTCGTCTGAAGGCTTCCATGAGGAGACTCCCTTCCTTCTAGGTAGCTAGGATAAGGGTATTAAAGCCCACACTCACAGTGACACACCTGCTCCAACAAGGCTACACCTCCTAATAATGACACCCCCTGGGCTAGGCATACTCAAATCACCACATTCCACTCCCTGACCCCCATAGGCTTGTTCAAACATCTATGAGGGCCATACCTATATATAGCATAATGCAAAATACATTTAGTCCAACTTCAAAAGTCCCCATAGTCTATAGCAATCTCAACAATGTTAAAAGTCCAAAGTTCAAGGTCTCTTCTGAGATTCATCCAATCACTTAACTGTAATCCTCAAAGCAAGATAGGAAACCAGCTGGGCCAACTCCAAACTCTGAATCTCCATTTCTGATGTCAAAGCAGTCTTCAGATCTCCTCTTTATCTTTGTTGACTGCAACAATCTTCTTCTGGGCTGGTTCTACTCCCTGTTAGCAGCTTTCCTAAGCAGATAGCCCACAGCTCTGGCATCTCAAACATCTTGAGGTATCCAAGGTAACTTCAGTGTTATAGCTTCTAGCTCTAATGTCTGGGATATACATAAGATCTTCTGGTCTCCTCCAAAGAGCTTGTGTCACTTCTCCAGCTCTGTCCTCTGTAGATTCTAGGCTCTGCTTGACTCCATTCCACTGCTGCTGCTGTTCATGGTACTCATCCTATGGTACTGGCATCTCTAATACACAAGAAGCTTCCGTGCAACTAGGCTTCAACATCTAGGCTTCTCAGAGGTTCTTTTCATGTGCCAAGACTCAACTTATTTTCATGACCCTTTCAGTCCTGAACTGTCAACTGCAACTGAGGCTTAACCTTCACCAACGGCCTTCCCTGGCATCTCACAGTGCCAATCCTCAGCTATTCTTCATGAGCCCTTCATGTCACCAAAATCAGTGCCTCCTGGGTGACTCTTACACATTACCAAGTACAGCTGCAGCATGAGCTTCAACCTTAGATATCTCTGGAATACATGTTCTTTGTGCTCTCAGAAAACACTTCTCAGAAGATTTAATCTGAGTGGTGGTGGTTTCTTCTAAATCACCACAATTTCTTAGCTCTAGCTAACCAGAATTAAGTGTCCCAGTAGTCCCTTCTATTTTGGACTTTAAAACCAGAACCATATGGCCAAAGCTCCTAAGTTATGCTGTTTGCTGAGGCTGAAATATGCCCCCTTTGTTCTATTACATTATCATCAGTTTTCTGTTTTGCAGTTCCTTCACTGCCTAAACTTGGCTGTCCTGGAACTTTCTCCGTTAACTGACTTTGAATTCAGATATCTACATGCCTGTATCTTAAGCACTGAGATTAAAGGTGTGGTCCATCAAGACTAGACATTTTTCTTCATCTAGAACTTGCTCTGTTCTAGGCTGGCCCTGAACTCAGAGATCTGTTTGTCTTTGTCTCCTGGAATTGAAAGCTTGTAGTACCATGCCTGGACCTAAATTTACCTGACAGAGATCTTGCATCAAGGCCAATACTCCCTTAATTCAATTTAATATTCTTGAACACAGAATTCAGTTCCATTTCCTTCCTGGTGCCTTTTATAGTTTTCCTTTCCCAGCTTGCTAAGCTTGTTTAAAATGCTCTTCATGACACTCAACCAGAGAACAAAGTCTATGATGGGCATTTCTGAGACTTCCTTTTGTAGAATCCAAAATAAATTCAAGACCACTTAGCCCCTTCCCCTCTGAAGGGACTTTCAGAAACAGTGGTGAAAATGACTGAGTCTACAACTGCTAAAACAAAATGAGATGTTCTCAGAAAAATAACCATAACAAGATTAGCAGTTCCCAGAGAAATTGCCCCTACCCTGCCCCACACTGAATTCTGAGAAAAAACACAAACTACCCAGACCTTGCTAGAATTGCCTGTGATGTTAATAGCTGTGACTTTAATAGCTGACCCATATGTTCAAAATGTACTGCTGCTTTGCTGACCAAATTGTAGTTACTCACCATAAGGTGAGGCACTAGGCCAAAGGCAGTTACTATGCAAACCAACCAATGCCTGAAAAGGTTACTTGCTACACCAATGAGAATAAGCCAGCTATCCCAGTTGCCTAAATCTGCCCCTTACAAGGTATAAAAAGTGTGCTCTTTGTTCTGGGTCTCTCCTCTTGTCTGCATACGGAGGGGTGTCCCCAACGTGTTGGATCAATAAAAATCCTCTTGCACTTTGCATTGATATCAGTCTCTGTGGTCTTTGTGAGTGAGGGTCTTTTGGTGGACTTCAACATTTTGTCAATGCAATTAATTGCTCTTGACCTTAGCCTTAGGCAGACACTTCATACAAGAGCAAGAAAGCAGTCTCTAGGCTTCATACTGAAGTTCTTCCCCACTGAAACCTCTAGGACCAGATCTGTACAGTTCAAATCACTCACTGTTTACATCACTATTTAGGTCTTTATACCACTTTATAGTTGGTCTGTTGGTTTTCTTGATATCTTGTTTTAGGATTCTTTATAAACTTTGGATATTATCTCTTTATAAGATATGTAGATGGAAAAAAAAGATTTCTTCTTCTTTTTTTTTTTTTAGCCTGATACTTTTTCTAAGTGATTGTGCCTTTTTGTCATGGAATAGTTGTTATGTTCTTTGGGGTCCCATTTAGTAATTTTCTATCTTAGTGCCTGCGATAATGGTATTCAGTTCAGAAGGTCTATTCCTGAGCCAATGAATTCAATGCTATCCTATGCTTTTTCTTTTACCGGTTTCAGTGCATTTTGATTTTATCTTAAGGCCTTTGTACATTTGGAATTGAGTTTTGTGCAGGGTAGTAAGTATGGACCTATTCATATTTTTCTACATGCAGAAAACTAGTTTGATCAGCATCAATTGCTTAAAGAGCTATGTTTTGTCAAATGTCTTATTTCTTAGTTCTTTATAAAAAAAATATCAGCTTTCTAAAGGTGCATGCATGGATTTCATCTGGATCTTCAAATGGACTCTATGGATCAATGTGTCTGTTTTCTGTTAATAGCATGATGTTTTTTCTACAACTATAGCTCTGTGGTACAGCTTGACATCAGAGATGGTGAAACCTCCAGCAGTGCTTTTATTATTCACTATTTATTTAAGCTCACCAGGGTGTTTTCTTTTCACTTGAAGCTGAAAATTGTCTTTTCAAGGTCTGTGAAAAATTGTGTTGGAATTTTGATGGGTGTTGCATTGAATCTGTAGATTGCTTTGAGGAGCTCTGTCTAGGACCTGGAAGAAATAGCTCTGGACTTGTCTGACCATTGCCTTGCAAATCTCTGAATTCTCACCTCCCAGAATGTAGTATAGGAAGCATACTGCCTTCTTAGCACTTATATTTGTGTACATTATTGCTAATAAAAAATAATCTTGAAGCAAGAAGAGATTATTTGTTTAATGTATGATGCCACTTCCGTAGCTCATCATACTTTTTCTTTTTCTTTTTTTTTTTTTTTACACTAGAGGATGCTCTCTGTGATTTAATTTTGGTATGGACCATAGTCAGTGTTTCTTCTTTGATTCACACTGATTATGCGAAGAGTAAATAGCACTTATGTTTTCTCTACAGGCACTTTATTTTTTCCACTGAACCTCACATTTGTAAATGGCTGAGTACTCAGCATAATGTCTCTCAGCCTCTGCAGACAGAGTAAAGTGTTCTTTCTCTCCTAGAATACTTTTTTTTTTTTTTACAATACATGAATGTCCTGATATCACAACGATTCATCATCTGCTTTGTACGTACCTGGGAGATTTATTTTGTATGAAATTCAAGTGTGTGTGTGTGTGTGTGTGTGTGTGTGTGTGTGTTGTATGTGTATTTTGTATTTGTGTGTGTGCACAATTCCATGTATGATTATTTAGTATATTCTTTCATATTTATTCATTTTATGTATATGAGTACACTATAGCTCTCTTCAGACACACCAAAAGAGGGTATCAGATCCAGTTACAGATGATTGTGAGCCACCATGTGGTTTCTGGGAATTGAACTCAGAACCTCTGGAAGAGCAATCAAAACTCTCAACCGCTGAGCCATCTCTCCAGCCCTATTTAGCGTATTTTGAAACACTATTCACATAATAAAAGATTCAAAGTTAAACTACTTGTATAGCCTTTGACTATTATACTAAATGAACTGATGGAAAGATGGCACTCTGGCATATATCAGCAACTCTATCCTCAACAAAATTTTATTTCTGTGTCAAATGATAACACAATGAGCTCAAGATTGAAAGGAAGGATAAGAAATATTTGTGAAGTCAAAACATTTTACTCTTTCTTTCAAATAAAAGATTTTACTTCACTTTGATTCCAAACACATTCCCAATGCACTGAAAATGTTTTTTTAAAAAAAGGTACCCTTAAGGAAATAGTTAATTTAGGTTTCCAAAATCCCACATAAGTCAAATGACTCAAAAGTATATATTTCTGTAACTCTTTCTATGCTTTAAGATACCTTCAACCTAAAACATGACCTGATTCTCACTTATTTTAATTGCCACCATCTTCCTCCAGTGCTCATTTACTCCATTTTCCAGTTTGGAAAGCCTGCAATGCTTTCATACTATGATTCATGTAGTATGTAAGGGTCTACATTTACCAATCAATCAAACCACACACGAGCTGCACCTTAGTAACTGAGAAACTCTTACAAACATAAGAACTTAACGATTTCTCATATGAATTTGATATCAATATAAGGTTATTTTAATGAGAAACCATACTGTGCTAAAATAGCAATCTGAAATATGTTAAAAATCAATAAAATATAAAAAATTGAGGTACTAAAAGAAATATCTGAACAATTTTTAACAAGCATACATTAGTCAGTTTTTCCCTTGTCTATAAATTTAGTGGCACTGATTTTGCATATAGTTTTTGGTTTATTTTGTCATATTATACCTTTGTAGAGATAATGTTGATTTTTAAATATTACTTGTATTCAATGAACTTTTATCAGCTCAAAAAGACAAAATGTAGGCTCTGTAAGTTCCCTCTCCCTACTGTCAGGCATTTCATCTAAGATTCCTCCTTTACTTCCTGAGAGTCTCTTATCTCCCAGGTCGATGGTACATTCTGGAGGGTTCGCTCATCCTCCAATTTCCTACGTTGCTTGTTTCCATTCTTTCTGCTGGCCTTCAGAGCTTCATGGGGTTGCCATCCCACAGTCACATCTCTGACCCATAATTATTCCTCTCTGAAAGAATTACAGGGATGGAAATGAAGAGGAGCCAGAAGAAAAGAAGATTCAGTGACAGGCCCAAAGTGGGATCCAGCTCAAGGGCAGATCCCAAGGTCTGACACTATTACTGAGGCTATGGAGCACTCACAAAAAGGGATCTATCATGACTGCCCTCTGGAAGACCCAGCCAGCAGCTGAAAGTATCAGATGCAGATATTTGCACTAAATCAATGGACAGAAGTAGTTGACCCCTTTTGTTGAATTGGGGAAGGCTAAAAGAAGCTGAAGAGAAGGACGATCATGTAGGAGGGCGAGCAGTCTCAATTAAGCTGGACCCTGAGATCTCTCAAACACTGAATCACCAAACAGACCGCATACATTAGCTGATAAGAGACCCACAATGCACATACAGTAGAGGACTTCTGGGTCTGTGTTCATTCAAATATGATGCACCTAGCCCTCAAGAGACTGGAGGCCCCAGGATATTTATAGGTCAAGTGGGGTGGAGGTTGGGGGCATCCACGTTGAGACAGGGGAATGGGGAGGATGTGTGGGACGTGGAGCAGTGTGAGGGTGAATGAGGGTAGGGAATAGAATATGGAGTGTAAAAAATAATTTAATGAAAAAAAGTGTAAAGCTTATTTTAAGACCACCTACCTCCTATATTTTTGATATACAGCTTTCGACAAGTTAATTATGAAATCTATTGACATTGATATTAAATACATTTTTAAAGATTAATACTATATTTTATTAAGATTTATTATTAGTTGTACTAAATATATCACTTTTGAGAACACATCAAATATCTGTACAGATATAGATACAATATAGATATAACACAATATAGATAAGGTATCTATTGTAAGACTTACATCTTCCATTTCTGTACTTTTCCATCTATGAAAATAAAATAATAAATAGATAAATAAACCACATTATTGTGGTGATAGGCCACAAATGGCAAACTTGGGTCATCCTGACCAGAATATATTAATGATTACGTCCCCAGATAGTTCATAGCTTGGCTCTTCTCTCCATTTGCACTTTATTTCATCAAAAGTGGTAGAAAGTTTCTTGTACAGGATGGCATTAATACGTGAAGGGAAGCCAATCTATGTTAATTAGGTAAATTATTTTAGTATGCATCTTACTCATAAATATAATCTGTATTTCGTTACTCAAAAGCATCTTCTTTGACATGTTGAGTTTGCATCAAATAAAAAACCTTCTATAAATCAAACAGTAAAATGAAGAGAATGAAACCAGGATTTATGGAAAGGGGAATATTTGGACATTCATTTTCTCTTTAGACTCTTACATGTATCAGGGTATAATATGTAATGAAGACCTTCATCTAATATTCAGTAATTAAATTAAGAATAACATAATAAGTTCAGCCACAATTTAACATGCATTACTTATTATATACTTTATTATGCTTTATTAGATAGAATTATCTACTTTCAAGGTTATAGCATGGGAACCTAGTAAAGTCACTGAGAGGTATTGGATTTAATGCTGCACTAAATTTTATCTGTCATGCTTTAATTTTATTATTGTTTATACTATTTAATACTGATAAGCAGTGATTGACACTCAATGCTTCAAGATATACAAGATGACTCTTTCTATTTCTCTCATTTTTCTACAATAATCACATTAATAGAGAGATACATAAATATGTTCCATGGAAATTTTGTGCAAACAGTGGTGTGCAGACAAATTATACTATGGTGTACAAATGCCTGTTTTATTTCCTTGGGTGATGGAATAAGATAAAAGCTGTACACAAGCTTTATGAATGCATGGCTTGGCTTGAGCCCAGAACACTTCTAAGTGCCCCTATGCCTAGCCCTGGAACCTTCTGTCACCTGCACAATCTAATTTACCTTGAAGGCTTCAGCTTCCACTGTTTGTTAAGGTAGGCCTAAAATGTTTCAGTTTCTAAGACTTACTGCAGATTATACTCACCCTTTTTAGTTCTTTCTGAACTCTGGATAGCTGGTTCAATTCAGCTGTTCTTGCTCAAATCTCCTCTCCAAGTGGACTAATTCAAATCTCAGCTATATCCTGAATTGCTCTGCTTGGAAAAACTACCTCTGAACTCCACAAACTGACCTGCACTGCCTGGACTGACTGCACAAACTGAAGGAACCTAAAAGAAACTGCCTACTCAACAAGTCAACTTCATTCACCTCTCTCATGATCTCATGATAGTTAGCCATATCATATCTCTGAATCATTCTGTCAAATCTTCTTCTGATTCATAACTTTGGTTGATTTTCAATTAGATGTCATCATTTAGGATTAAAGATGTGTATTAAGGGCACATATGTATTCCAGCCAGAGGAATAAAACTGTGTGTCTATATTCTAGTAAGTGGGATTAAAGCTCTGTGTTTGTATTTCATCTAGAGGGATTAAAGGTTTGTGGTGTTTCTGCATTCCAGCTGTATAACACAGGCCCAGGTCTTTCAGTATGATATAATTACTTTCCAGATCAGCCATGTTCCATGGCGAATNAAGGGCACATATGTATTCCAGCCAGAGGAATAAAACTGTGTGTCTATATTCTAGTAAGTGGGATTAAAGCTCTGTGTTTGTATTTCATCTAGAGGGATTAAAGGTTTGTGGTGTTTCTGCATTCCAGCTGTATAACACAGGCCCAGGTCTTTCAGTATGATATAATTACTTTCCAGATCAGCCATGTTCCATGGCGAATGGGGTCTGCACTGAACAAAACTATCACTTCAAAGGGATGAAAATTAAAGGAATTTTCAGAAACAGAATTAAGAAACTTGGCAAGAGAATTTCTGCTCTTTATAAGGTCTCTCATAGGAGTTGTGGGATTAAAAGGAGTGTCTGGCAGTCATATATAAATTAATCAAATATCAAGAAAAATTAAGATGGTCATATAAAATTCAAAGAATAAGCAAAGAAAAATAGCACACACACACACACACACACACACACACACACACACACATTTATAAACCTCCAGTAAATGTAAAAAATGTAAAATGGGAAAATCATGACCTAGGGAGTTATAGGGAGTTATTCCAATTAAGTGAAGAATTATCAATGATGGGGAATAATTCTCTGTTAAATGCTTAGTGCAATACAATGCAATACAGGTACATAGTTATTATCAAATCCAGAAAACAACTCATGAACAAAATTAAAAGTTCCGTACAGTTTTTTGAATCACTATAAGGAACAGAACATTTAAATTTGTTGTATTCATCATTATGCTTGCACAGAACAGATTTAAAAGCCAGGTTGAAATAAAGTCTTATGTCGTTCATGAGTACTTTTTGAAATCCTTAGTCATTTCATTAGGAATCTTCTTGAGACCTGTCTTAGTTATAGCTTTTATTTTCTGATAAAACACCATGAATATATTTATTTTGGGAATGCAAAGGATTATTTCAGTTACAACTTATAGTCCATCATCCTGTGAAATCAGAACAGATACTCAAGGCAGAAATCTGGATGAAGGAATTCAAACAAAGTTCATGGAGGGCTGATTTTAAATGTTTCTGTTTGCTTGTTCAGCCTCCTCTCTTATGGGACATAGGACAAATTGCCCAAAAGTGGAACCACCCACATTAGACTTGGTCCCACATGAATCCCTTATCAAGAAAACAGTGCACATTGAGCAATCTAGAGGAGTTATTTTCTCAATTGATGCTCTCTTTCCCAATTATTTCTAGTTTGTGTCAAATTGTCATAAAACAGGGCCAACACAGCACTTTGGAAGCTCTGGGAATTATTAGGAACTGTGAGTGTTGAACTATGTATTACTAACATGGAAAAAGACCACAAATTCAAGTTCAGAGATACTTCAGGACAAGTCATGCCCCTCCCCACCATTTAAAGTCAAATCAAAATGTTATATGTGTGCCCTCTATTTTTGACATTATGTCTGGTGGCACTGCACATATCACAAGAAGTGTCATGTTTTTCAGTGAGGTACAGCTGTAGGCCTTGAAACATGTAATTGACTGCTAATTGTCTATCTAAAACAAATGCCACTTGCAATTTAGATTTATTGCAGTATCAAACTAAATTTCTATTAAAAATGCTTCATATTGTTCTGTTCATGGCCATATTAAATAAAATTCACTGAAGCATAAAAATAAGGATTTACATGGGCATCTTAGGTATGCTCTTCAGAAATTTGGCAGAAAATATACTTATGTTAACTTTCCTTCCTATGTTCTTCCTTTTCTGTATTAATCTAGAAACACACAATCAAACCAGGTGAGAAATTAGGGACATGATTGTGAAATATGTATGGGGTCATTTCTTGTACCTGATAAATTATACTATCAGATTTCCAATAAAAATCTCTGATATACTTTATATATGAAATACCTGTATAAATATGATTAAGTTACTATTTCTTATTATATTTTTGCTAGGAAGGCAAAGGAGCTCTGGGGGAAGTCTGGTTGGTTGATACTGTATTTCTTCCTATGAGATGCAAACCCCTTCAGCTCCTTCAGTCCTTTCTTGAACTCCTCCATTGGGGACCCTGTGCTCAGTCCAAAAGTAGGCTGCAAGTATCTGCCCCTAAATTTGTCAGGCTCTCATACAGACTCTCTGGAGACAGCTATATCAGACTCCCGTCAGCAAGAACTTCTTGGAATCCTCAATAGACTCTGGGTTTGGTGTGTGTATATGGGATGGATCCCCAGATAGGGCAGTCTCTGGATGGTCTCTCCTTCAGTCTCTGCTTCACACTTTGTCTCTGTATTGCCTCCCATGAGTCTTTTGTTACCTCTTATAAGAGAAGGAAGGAAGCATCCACACTTTGGTCTTCCTTCTTGAGCTTCATGTGTTCTGTGAATTGGATCTTGATATTCTGAGCTTTTGGATGAATATCCACTTAGAGAGTGCTTAGTATGTGTGTTTTTTTGTGACTAGGTTACCTCATTCAGGATGATATTTTCTAATTCCATCCATTTGTGTACAAATTTCATGAATCATTTTTTAATAGCTGAGTAGTACTCCATTGTGTAAATATACCACATTTTCTATATCCATTCCTCTTTTGAGGGACATCTGGGTCCTTTCTAGCTTCTGGATACTCTAAATATGGCTGCTATGAACATAATAGAACATGCCCTTGTTATATGTTAGAGCTTCTTTTAGGTATATTCTCAAGAGTGGTATAGCTGGATCCTCAGGTAGTACTATATCCAATTTTCTTAAAAACACACAGACTGAATTCCACAGTGGTCGTACCAGCTTGCAATCCCACCAACATGGAGGAGTTCTTCTTTCTCCAACTCCTAGACTGTATCTGCTCTCACCTGAGTTTTTGATATGAGCCTTTCTAACTGGTGTGAGGTGGGATCTCATGATTGTTTTGAATTGCACTTCTCTGTCTAAGAATGTTGAACATTTCTTTACATGCTTCTCAGCCATTCAGTATTTGTCAGTTGAGAATTCTTTTTTTTTTTAAATCTTTTTTATTAGATATTTTCTTTATTTACATAGAATTCTTTGTTTAGTTCAGTAGCCCATTTTTAAATAGGGTTATTTTATCTGGTGTCTATCTTCTTGTATTCTTTGTATATATTGCATAATAGCCCTCTATCATATATAGGGTAAAAATCTTTTCTTAATCTGTTGGTTGTTATTTTTTTCCCATTGACAAGGTCCTTTGCCTTACAGAAGCTTTGTAATTTTATGAGGTCCCATTTGTTGATTCTTGATCTTAGGACATAAGCCACTGGTGTTCTGTTCAGGAAATTTTCTCTTGTGCCCATGTGTTAAGGTTCTTCCCCACTTTCTCTTCTATTAATTTCAGTGTATCTGCTTTTATGCAGAAGTCCTGATCCTCTTGAATTTGAGCTATGTACAAGGAGATAAATAAGGATCAGTTTGCATTCTTCTATGTGCTGACCTCCACTTGAGCCAAAACCACTTGTTAAAAATGTCTTTTTTTCACTGGATCATTTTTACTCCTTTGTCAAAGATCAAGTGACCATAGGTAGGTGGATTCATTTTTTGGTCTTCAATTCTATTCCATTGACCTACCTGCATGTCTCTGTACCAATACCATGCAATTTTTATTATAATTATTCTATAGTACAGATTGAGGTAAGGGATAGTGATTCCCCCAGAAGTACTTTTATTGTTGAGAACAGTTTTTGATATCTTGGTGTCTTATTCCAAATGAATTTACAAATTACTCTTTCTAACTCTTTGACGTTTTGAGTTGCAATTTTGATGGGGATTGCATTGAATCTGTAGATTTCTTTCAGCAAGATAGCCATTTTTATTATATTAATCTTGCCAATCCATGAGCATGGGAGATCTTTCCATGTTCTGAGATCTTCGATTTCTTTCTTCAAACACTTGAAGTTCTTGTCATACAGATCTTTTACTTGCTTGGTTAGAGTCACACCAAGGTATTTTATATTATTTGCGGCTATTGTGAAATGTGTCATTTCCCTAATTTTTTTTCTCAGTATGTTTATCTTTTGAGTTGAGGAAACTACTTACTGATTTGTTTGAGTTAATTTTATATCTAGCCAATTTGCTGAAGTTGTTTATAAGCTGTAGAAATTCTCTGGTGGAATTTTTGGGGTCTCATAAGTATACATCTGCAAATAGTGATATTTTGACTTCTTTATTTCCATTTTTTATCACTCTGACCTCTGTTTATTGTCTAATTTCTCTGGCTAGGGCTTCAAGTACTATATAGAATAGGTAGAGAGAGAGTGAGTAGTCTTGTCTAGTCCCTGATTTTAGTGGGATTGCTCCAAGTTTCCCTCCATTCAGATTGATGTTGGCTAGTAGTTTACTGTATGTTGCTTTCACTATGCTTAGGTATGGGCCTTGAATTCTTGATCTTTCCAAGACTTTTGTCATGAAGGGGTGTTGAATTTTGTCAAAAGCTTTCTCAGCATCTAATGAAAAGATCATGTGTTTTTTGTTTTTGTTTTTTCCCGTAGAATTTGTTTATATAGTGGATTAAGTTGACAGATTCCCCATAGCCATCCGTGCATTCCTGGGGAATCATAATAGTTGATCATGTTGGATGATTGTTTGGATATGTCCTTGGATTCCCTTTGGGAGCATTTCATTCAGTATTTTTACATTGATATTCAAAAGTGAAATTGGTGAAGTTCTTTTTCTTTGTTGGGTCTTTCTGTGGTTTAAGAATGAGCACAATTGTGGTTTAATAGAATGAATTGGGTAGTGTTCCTTCTGTTCCTTCTGTTTCTATTTTTTGGAATAGTTTTGAGAGTATTGGTATTAGATTTTCTTTGATGGTTTAATAGAATTCTGCACTAAACCTATATGACCCTGGGCTTTTTTTTTCTTTTTTTTTTTTTTTTTTTTTTTTTTTTTTTTTTTTTTTTTTTTTTTTTTTTTTTTTTTTTTTTTTTTTTTTTTTTTTTTTTTTTTTTTTTTTTTTTTTTTTTTTTTTTTTTTTTTTTTTTTTTT